>JAOTRR010000002.1:12172863-12182940 GCA_028570945.1 Gogo arcuatus
TACATGTGACAAAAATAAAGGCTTCGGCCTTGGTTCTTCTTCTTCTTCTTCTTTTGCAATGGAGCCGATCAATTTTTTCAGCTTCAAAGTGGCTTGCTTTTCTTCCATGGCTCAGGTCTCAGACCAAGATTAGACATTCAGAGTTAGTAATTGTTTAAACAATCAATCTAGCAGGGCACACCTGAGCAACAAGAAACACGTATCAGTCACATGTTCCAATATTTTTGATTACTTGAGAAATGGGTGGTTTCAATTAAAAGGTGCAGTGTTATGAGTAGTTTAACACATCTAGGTTAAATATCAGGAAATGAAAACCGAAATTCTGATCTATTGTCTCATATTTATCTTTTGATCTTGAACCCAAATGTCTTCAATGTATAGCAAAATAAATAAATAAATAAATGAATGAATAAAAATTGGCCTTTCCATTCCAAGACTTGTGGAGGGGACTGTATCACATCTATCACATATAGAGTAATAACGTATATTTTACTTGCTATGATGAAACATAGTGATAGCCTAACTAAACAAAAACAATCAGACCTTAAGTGATGCTGACCTGTTTGTGTTTCCATTTACAGGAGCATGGTAAGACTGTGATTAGCATAACTACAGCACTAAATAGTCTTTACAGTTTTAAAAGTCAGGCTTTAAACCTTCAAATCTTTCTTATCTTTCACTGTTACTAAACCCACTGTGCTCGATTTTCAGAATTACCACATGTTGCTTAACAACCTGTTCTTATGAAATTGCTGCACTTTCACACCCCTATGCAAGCACAAAATTTTGACTAACTTATTTATTCTTCTTTTTCTGTGCACATATCTGTTATGCATTCTTGTATAAATTCATGTTTCCATTTATTGTGTTTCATGATTCACTGATGCAGTCTGTTACACTTCATTAGAGTCTGTGTGTATTTTCGTTCTCTGTTCGACATGAAAGTGATTTGTATATTTATGGAATTGTGGGAAGGATGGTGTCCATGTAAATGCTTCATGTAAAAGAGTACATGTGGAGGATTGTGAAAGTCTGTCAAATGCTGTGGCTGAACTCTGGCAAACAGCCAAAAGTGGTGCAAAATCACGTTTTGGCCTAAATTGGGTTTTTCTGTCTATAACATACAAACGTTAACAAATTGTACATAATACATAAATATACTTCACCAAAACAATGTGGAAATGTTTTTTTTTTTTTAAAAATGTATTATATTGCATTGGCTATTGTCTTGCAAAGAGCACTTTAGGTAAGGAAGCAGTTTAATAAATGCAGAGGTAAAAAAGAGTACGTCTGCATAAAACCATGCATGATTTCCTCACACAGTCAACGTCATGATTTGATTAAGCTGTTGGATAGCTACGTGGCATAATGAAATGCATACACACGTGTAATCAACTCAGTTTGTGATCAGATACCAGCACTGCGAATAAAGTCTGGTATAAAAACAGACATGGTTTTTATGGACATATTTATAATTTCCTGTTTATATCTTATTTATTGCAATGTAAATATAAATTAAATTAATAAACAACATTTTTCGTCTCTTTCAGTACAAGTGGAATGGAATCTATAAAATTCAACGTTCTGCCGTTTCACTTTTGGGGGAAACCAGACTTGAAGACTGTAACTTTACTCCTGGTTTAGAAAATACACAAAACGGAAACATATTTTCAGAACTCAATAGAACAGAAACTGTCAAAATTTCATTATGTGAAGGGTTTTCCCAGGCTGCTGCACATATATCTGTGTACTTCTTGGCATATAACTAACTTTCCTCCCAAAAACATAACATTAGCAAACAGCAGCCCGAAAAGCATGTTTCCTGGCAACCAGTGATTATTTGCTTAGGGTTGTTTCCTGTGCTATGGTAACAAGAAATGAGAATAATGAAAACAGGAAGTGAAATGTTGTCATGTGTTTTGAACTATGCCTCCTTAGGCTCTGCTGTGATGCAGTGCAGATGTTAGATTAGAGCACAGTGTATTTCTGTTCAGACAGAACACTGTATAATGAAGAGGTGCAGTTTTATAACATTTTATAGCTGAAAGGCTGTCCTCACATGCTCTCTCATTATATGTCAGGAGCTCTGAAACTTGTTCAGAGAGTGCTGATGCTGTACTATAAACACATTTATAATAAAAATCTGAAGAACTAAGAATTAATAGTGTTTCTTGAATGTAACTACTACTGTACTTGATTAGACTAGTGTTGGTGGTACAGTTTCTCTGCTTTTTGACACCTTTATTACAATATACACATTTGTTCTGGTATTGATGCTTTTTGTTACTTTATCTGAGTGTCATTTGCTACTTTATGACTGTAAATGTTGGAAATGGTTCAGTGAACAAATCCTGCACCTGCATATGACCTCATTGTAACCTCTGGGTTACAATTACAGGATTATCCTGCCATTCAAAACAGATATGTCTTTCAGTCAGTATATAATTTCACCCAGTAACAATCTTTATGATCACACCCTTAACTAGGGGTGTAAAGAAAAATCAATTCAAATCATAAAATTGGTCCAGCAGTCTATGATACAGCCACACTGATTTCCAAGCCCAGATTAGGTATAAACTGAAATGGAAATAATTAAAACCCGACATTCCCATCAACAATTGATGGACATGACAATCAAAGAGAGAGAGAGAGTGTGTATGTGTGTGCGTGTCAGATAGAGAGAGAGAGAATTCATGTATTACGGATTCACAGACAAAATAAAGCCAACAAAGAACTGTGTTGAAATTATTGTTACTTACAGAGACAAAACTAGGGCACATCAATACATCAATATTAAAATTAACTGAATGATACTGGATCTGGCCTGAATCAAATTGTCCATGCTGACCCAAATCATATGAATCTTGTGTCATGAAATTAAGTGTATGAAATACATGTTTGAAGAATTTATATTTCTACATTGCAATGCTTTTTAACAAATGTTTCTATTTCCCTTTTTACTATGCACATTACATTAAATATATCAGATTTTTGCATCTTCTCCATTACATTTACATGAATAAACCTCAAAAATTGTGTGACATTGTTTTGTTCAAAAATATCTTAATTAGAATCAGAAATGTGCTTTTCTAGCCAAGGACACTACAGTATCATTTTAATAAGTACTATTCTTTGGCAGTATATCCAATACATAATTTATACTATGATTCACCCTAAAGTGTTTAATAACCTCATTCTAACTGTCATTTTTATTGTAGTTACAGCTGCATCTGTGTTTGGCCACCCACACGACCAGTCCAATGTGTTGCTAGAACATGTCGTCTAAAGTTACAGAAACATCACACAGATATAGCACAGTGAAGACAGAAGCTGAACAGACACTTGTAGGGTACAAGGTGAATATCATCTGATCCTCAGTAAACAGTATGTTTCAACTTTTATAACTCATAATGTGCAGTATAATTCTGATGTCAGTAGAACTGCATAACTAAGGCATTTGAAAGTCTATAATGAGAGATGAGGAAAGAGGTGACATTCATCTTTGATAATAATTAAGGGAGGGGTTACCTGTTTTTAGGATTACGACACTACAGAAAATCGCAGTGGCATCACATCTGTGAACAAAGAGCCGTTCTTATCAGTGCTGCACCCTTGTTTTCAGTTATGACACAAAATATGCTACCCAAGGTTAGTCTGTAAATATTGACAAGCAGACACTATTATTTCCTTCCATTATATAAGATAATCACCACAGAACTATTATATAAGTCTCTTGTTTCATGTTAGACATTATTCAAATATAAGCTACTCAGCAACAGTACAGTAGCACTGAAGAATCTGCAATGCTAAGGTTTCATGGTATGCTTGAATGATGCAATGATGTTAGACATTGACTCTGTGTGTGTGTGTGTGTGTGTGTGTGTGAGAGAGAGAGAGAGAGAGAGAGAGAGAGAAAGAGAGAGAGAGAGAGAGAGACAGACAGACAGACAGACAGAGAGAGAAAGCTGATTCAATCACATTACATCAGACATGCCAACTAAGGGGTGGTGAAAGATGACATCAGACTTAATGTGATAGGAGTTTAGGGTAGGGCCTATTGCTCTTTGTTCAGTGTGTGAAGTCACTGGTGTCTTGCCTACTGGACATACAGCATCCTATTTTCCAACCCATTTCATGCCAACTTTCCAGCCTTTCCCCACCAGTCTGGATATCTTCACGTGCTGTGAGTCAGAGGGGAGTTTGGTGCTTGATCACAGATCAGTGTTATTCTGATTTATATAGCCAGAAAGGATAATAACTTTCACAGTGCAGTCAAGCATTGAGTTACCCACCCAGTCTCCCTTTTTTCCCTACTGTAATAGAACTTAGAGACTAATGCATCGTTCAATCTGCAGTATTATATTTAGCTGTTGTGCTCTGAAATTGTAATCAGGCTGATCATATGTACGAGTGCTCTTAGAGCACATAAATACTGCAATCAACCCTTCATCTCCTCTAATTCATTCCCGTGCTCTAAACCACCATAGGCACATATCAGACGCAGCACGAATGCACACCATGTCATAATACCCGTGTACTTAGTTCTTTTTGGCCCATGCCCAACGACCGCATGGTAAAGATTAGCACATGTAATCAACATGAATGTAGATTTATTGATATTTTTATAGGGTTTGGGAATTGGGGTTTGGTTTTTAGTGTGTGCTTGCAAAAATATTAATCCAATGTGGCTGCAATTGAATGTAGTTAGAGTGTTTATGTAATTTAGGCCCATCTGTAATAAGTTCAAGGAGGACTGTATTGCTGTAGTTGAAAAGCTTTGGAACTTTGGAAGTTATTTAATAATGGAGGAGCTGGCGTTAAGAAGAATGGACATGAAAAGACTGGGACAGATGGGAGCTGCAGTAACTGATCCCTGTTATACCATTTATACTGTGAACTCTTTCCTCTAGATCCCTGGCTTAGGATTAATAGACCTGACATAATGTCCACTATAAAAGAGTGAGAGAACTTACTGTACTCCGAAGAAATGGGTTAGCTTGATCTGGATGATAACTATTTTCAGTTCTATTTTGACTGATTGGTTTGCTTTACCAGAGAGTGTAATGATTGAAAGTAGCTGTGGAAAATATACTGCTAGTAAAATACTGTATGTGCGACAGCAGGAAAAAGACTGAAGGCTGGAGAAGCAATCATTCTCCTCTTATTGGAACTGATTCAGCATTGTGTAGCATCAGTGGGTTTCTTCAAAATGTTTGTAGGCTCAGTTTAAATGTTGACAGTTTCTATTTTCTATAGCTTTCATTACATAAGAAATCATTACACACCTGTATAGATATTTCTTACTTATGAAGGGAAGATGAAAATATAATTAATAATGCATTATATCACTTTTAACTTACACAGACAGCTTGCTTTAGGAATGTAAGAATGTAGAATGTAAGACATATATACAGCATATCCTGTATATCAGGCCAAGTTTATGTTTGACTAATGTTAAGCATGTGTTGTTAAAGCTCTAATCATCAACCTATCATCAGATCTTAGCATGGCAGCTCCTTTGTGGTTTGCTGTTAATAAACACTGTTGTTCTCAGAAAATCTACCCATAAAATAAGCATTACTCTGGAAACAACTTGTAAATCTAACAATGGATTGTGGAGGTATGGTACAGTAATTGGAAACACACCTTACTCAGTTTGCCAATAAATCTGAATGAATATTTCTGTCTGTGTTCTTATGTCTCCTTGGCACCTCTTATTTAGCCCCAAATGGACATTCCACAGAACACTAGGGTTTACCTCTAATTGTATGTGCTCACGTCTCTCCATATTTCTTGTGCTTTTGTTTCCTCTGCATGCAGAAATTGTTTTATTTTAAGAAGTATTTCAGTTGCACCTGTTTGACATGGAAACTGTGCTGTGGTCATGAGTTTTGGGGCTCAAAATGAGAGAAATGGATCTGCTGAAAAGATGAGTGTAACTATATCTAGAATATTCATTAATTAAATCATTATTCATTAATTCATCTTCACTAAGTGATTTATCCTGGGCAGGGTTGCCGAGAATCTGGATCCCACTGCAGGAACTCTGGGTACAAGGCAGGAATACACCCTGGATGGGATGTCAGGCCATCACAGTACACCATGCACACACACATATTCACACCATAGGGGCAATTTAGAGTAACCAATCCACCTACCTGCATGTTTTGGAAGGTAGGAGAACCCAGAAGAAACCCACATGGACACAGAGAGAACATGAATCAGACCGGTGGCCCTGGAGCTGCGAGACCACAAGACTGTGCCACTGTGCTGCCCCATACAATTTATTGTGAAAAGAAAATATGAAATACTTAGGGTTAATGTTATACTCTTTCAGGGGTGTACAACTCACTGGTGTCCCTTTTCTAACTCCTAGCCTTTCGTGACTAAAGTTATGACTATGATATGATCAATAATGGAATAAAAAGGTTTTTCTAGGTGCAGTGCATCCATTTTAAAGAAAAAGATTTCCGAGTTAATGAAGAACACCATTGGTTATCCTCTTTACAAATCTGATTTATAAAATAGCAGTTTTTATCGGGTTACATAACTAAATAATGTAACACTTCACTGCTACTGCTGCAGCATTATAAGATATTTAATGTAATTAATCATATCATGAGGGTTGGGGTTCGAGCCCCAGCATCACCAAGCTGCCACTGTTGGGTAAGGCCTTTAACCCTTTCAGCTCAACCTAACTTAATGTAAAGTGAGAAAAAGATGTAAAAAGAAGAAGAAGAATCACATTCCGAACTACTCCAATTCTGGTCTAAAATTATGCTGGTTTAAACTTGCTTCTGGGCATCTCTAAAATAAACTGTGGCCAAATATCTCCTACTTTTATTACACATTGTGACCACTGTGACTCTGCTAGTGGTAATCGTGTTCATTTTTTAAAATGGTTTTTGTTTAAAAAAACCCCAACTACATTTATGCTATTTTAAGGCTTGTACTGCTCTGGGTGTGTGTGTGTGCTCATTGCTCACTTGTGTGAGTGCATGTGTGTGTTCACTGCTTCAGATGGGTTAAATGCAGAGGAGGAACTTCGCTGTGCTTGAGGGAGTACATGTGACAAAATAAAGGCTTCTTCTTCTCTCTTCTTCTTGTCATTCCCAAGTAATAGTGGACTTTTTCACCTTTGACAAAAGACACCTTTTCATCAGTGTTTTTGCACTGGTTACTATGAGTAGACTTTGTTCCTATAAAAAGAATTCCCAAATTTAAGGAAAGAGCAATGAGAGTTGACATTTTCAAATTGTAAAGTCAAAGCAATCAACTGTGGTCTCAAATGGTAACATTTACAGTCTCTGGTTAAGGCATATATCTAGGGTGGTATCATGTGGTTTTTCATTTGCTGCCCATGTATCCAATAATCAGGTGGTAATCACATGGTAGCCTGACAAGAGTTTCAACTGTCTATGTATTTGAGGTTTCATCTGTCTCTTTCAGCATCAGTCTTAATAGAAAGCCAATTTTCCTTTTTATATTTTGTTCCTCTGCCTTTAGGAGCCTCATTTATATGAATTTTTCCACATGAACAGGAAATTGGAGATTTCAAATCCCTGTTGTTTGATACAAAATGTCAGCACACTTAAAATACTCTGGAATGCTGGACGTCTGAGAACGCTCCCGTCTCCATGGGAACTATAGCCCTCAAACATAAACTCTGATTCATTGTCCAGACAAGAAAAGGGCAGCTGAGGGGAAAGTTTTCCCAAGTGAGAGAACTATAGCAAAGGGTGTGTTTATGTGGGAACACATTCAGACCACTAAAGAATGCACAAATCAATCTGGTTATTGCAGCTTTAGGCCCATGCCTGATATCTCTCTTCCACTTGTACTTGATGTGTACATTGATAGAGTGAAAAAGTTTGGAGGAACAAAAGTAATGAAAATGTGCAGTGCAGAAGTTATGAAGTAAATCACCATGGAATCACTACATTTTGGTTCACATGGTTCTGAATTTCATTTAATGTTGCTCCGGTTCTGCATTCAATACACATTTTTTCAAGTAGATTTTCTCAAGGGTGTGTGAAAATATTAGAGTGGATACTGGTATGGGTCTTGATTAGTCCAGGTGGGTGTTGGGAGCAGCAGTGTGTCCTTTGTCTTCACTTTCTCCATGTACTGTATTTTGACTAGTGGGCAAGCATAGACAGAGGCCAGTGTCTCTGGACGTAGCCTCCTTAGCTTCTTTACTGTTCTATCATGCTGGGCAACTAAAATATAGAAGCCTAGAAAACAAATAAGCTACATCCACAGCTACATCTTGATACCTTTTAGACAACTTGCTTGTGCTCCTAAACCAAAACAACTGTGATCCCTAAGGGCTGGAACTAATGAAGAGAATATCTGGTATAGGATGGCGCCCTAGATTAAATTCCACAATGGGGAGGCTGTAAGTAAACACATGGCCAACAGGAAACTCAGAGACAGAAAATAAAGGAATGAACCAGGGAAAACACTAGTTATTTCACATAAGGAGTTCATCAGACTTTCTATAGTCATAAATGGCTTTAAAAATGTAAGACTAAGACTTACCAGTGACTTTAGAATGAATAATTATTGCTATTATTGTTTTTCTCTTCCTGTACTTGCAAAGGGAGGACCACTCTAACATGGAACACCCTCCTGTTCACTCTGAGTGCAACATGAACAATAAAAACAGAAATGTCCTTTCCTCAGATGATGGCTAACTACATTAGGACCTTCTTTACAAGACAGATAACAATAAGAGCAGACAAGCAGATAAGTAGATCTTCTGTTCGGCTTGGCAGAAGTGTTCAAGAAGCCTGTTTGATCTATGAGTTGGACAGCAGGAAGTCGAGCCCACATCTGTTTGTCCCTAGCTATCTAGCCCTATCTGCTTACTTAAGTCCTGTCACTGGCATACAATAGGAGTGAGGGGAAAATTGGTATTGGTGAGAGATGGTGTCTGGAAATTCTGACCCCACACAAAAGCAAAGAAACAGGCAGTAGTCAAAAGTCTTCCAGCCTGTTGTTACACCCGGGTTAATGAAAGCAGTAGCTCATATTTTTACAGTCTGACTGTGTGAGAGGAACATATACAGCTTGTAGAACCACTCCAACAGATGAGAAGTATTTAGTTTTAGAGTGGTTTTTTTCCCCTCCAAATAGTCCCTCATCTGGCTGTCACACAGGTCTCAATGTTGAGCAGTTGTTTACTCTTGACACTGAACCAGACAGAACATTTTGGAATGAAAAGTTCAACTTAAAGTGTTGCACATGTTCATAAATGTAATTAGCAGAAAAGAACAATGAAACACTTGACTGAACCAAAACCAATGTAGTATAATGTTTTAAAATGTTTGGCCTTGAATCTTAGTGACCCATTTAGATCAAACAATCTGTATATACCTTTTTTTAAACCATGAGACCATCTGCTAGATGAATCTATGATTTTCACACTGCTGGATGACAGCACCATTTTGGAATATGTCTACACAAATGTTACTGTAGCGTGTGACTGAAAATAGCAAAACTCACACAAGATACAATGTTCCAGTGGCGACATAAAAAACATTTTTTGACTTTTAAAGATTCTACAGTTCAACTTCAAATGATGTCTAGCTACTCCGAGTCATTATTATCAGTGTCTGCTGTGTGAGTGTGTATAAGCACAGCTGCATCAGACGTTCTCCAAACTAAACCTCACTTTATCTAGCCAGACCCTGTTTCACTTGGCATCAGAAACTACCATGGACACTTGTGTGTGAACAGAACTGCCTTTCATCTGTTATAACAATACATCCCTAGTGGATACTGAAAAGTTCTGGAGTCTGTATCCAGCCCACAGCATTATTTCCTTGGGTGGAGTTTGATGAGACAGATTGCTCAGACAGACACTCCAGTGTTCCTGAGCTGTAGGATCAGGCCTGGGTACTGTATATATACACAGCACGCTCCACGGTTATTGTCACCCCTTGTAAAGATTAGTAAAAACGGTTAGAAACAATCCACCTTTTGGTGAAGTAGCTTCATCTCTCACTGAAAAAATGCAAAAAATCCAACCTTTAATTGAAATAAATGTATTCAGAGAAAAACAAGTCCCTCATC
>JAOTRR010000002.1:12236776-12257189 GCA_028570945.1 Gogo arcuatus
CTCTCTCTCTCTCTCTCTCTCTCTCTCTCTCTCTCTCTCTCTCTCTCTCCCTCCTGTCAATCACAGTAGCATTAGCCATCCGTGGGCATCTGTGAGCTTATGCATACAGAAGAGGGCAGATGGCACTTTCCTCAAAGTGTGTTACAATGCATGAGCAGCAGTTTGACAAGATGTGCTTGGTTATCTTAGCCACGTGTTGGCCTTCACCCTCCCAGGTTGGTAGCTGTTGTATGATTGATTGGGGAGAGCTGGCTGGTGGGAGAGTGACCAAATTAGGAAGAAAATGGCAGAACAAAAACAGTCTCTCACATACCTCTACACTTCTTACAAAGTGATATAAAAGTGTTAAGATCTTCACAAAATAATTATTTTTTCCCCAGCATAGTCTTGTACAGTTGACTATAGAATTTGCTTCATCTAGTCAGAAATATTTTCAACTCTACTGAAGGTCATTTAGCTTGCTTTGTATACTGTCTGCTTGCATTTCCTAACTTGCTGCCTTGCTGTTTTTCCACCACCCTGACTAGTCCACAGCGGTGACTAGTGAATGTATTGGTCAACTAGTCTATGCAACCCTTAGTGTACCAGTATCAGTATGTTGCATACTATTTTGACATGTTGTTTATCACAGCAATATGTGGTTTGGACAACAGCCAAACAAACTGGACCAGAATTTAAACACTGTTCGGACTGCTCAGCCTTTGCATTACAGTAGTATAGTTGAGCTACAGTAGATGGGCAAAAAGTGGAAAAAAGTTGCCAATGAGCAGATGTTGAAAAATGACCAAAATGTATCCTTGTAAGAGGTTGTGTTTACTCTCTTGCTGCTCTTCTCCGATAGCAATTCAGCATGCTCAATTGATGCTGATGATTAACACCAATAGGGAAGTAACTATGGGTGTATTCACAGGTCTCCATTGGTGGCGTATTAGAGACCTAATGCGTGTGATGAGATTTGACTCATCAGCTAATGATCAAGCCCTTAGTGAGTTAATTTGGGTGTGTAATGACTAAATTATGCTTTGTCAGAAGTGCTTCCAAGAGCCACCTAAAACGAATTTGGGACAGCCCTGAACGTTCATGGTCTTTCAGAAGAGCAGGGGGATCTTAGCTGTCCATCAAACAAGGAGGCATGAAGTAAACATCAAGGAGTAGGCGCATATTTTTTGTTGTTTTGTTTAGATAAAATGGTGGCACACTTTGAGATTTTCTCTGGCCTTGTCTGAGGAAGATTATAGAGAAACCATCTAAATGGGGAAACTATGGGATGTCGTATAATTAAAGACGTTTAATGAGAGGTCAGTGTCTGCTTTACACTAACTTGCCTCATATTATGTTTACATCTCCAGTATTTGGCAGACACTCTTATCCAGAGGGACAAACAGAATTGCTTTGTAGTCTCCATTAAAACATATCCTGACCTATTATAACAACATGATTTTAAACTTCAGTGGGCAAAACAGTTTTTAAAGTAACTCTGATGTATGAGGGCTTTTGCCATTGAAAGGATTAGTACATAATTTTTTTAGGTGAGTTGCTACATGAGAGGTTTGTGTAATTCAAACATTAATATTTTAGTATGAAAATGACTTAAACGAGAAAAGCGACTCCAGCCACAATGCAGTAAAATATAGTTGGTGTTAACACTAGAATGTTTTCATTATTTAACATATAGTTTTTAATCCTTCATTTTCTGAACAAACCATGTTCAGAAAATGAAACAATGCAGTGTGGATCTGTTACTTGGTTGATAAGAGTTTACGTCTGTGTGAGCTACTCAGAAAGCAAAGAAGCAAGAAGAGTGTGTGTGTGTGTGTGTGTGTGTTAAATCCCATACTTGTATAACATTCTGTTTTAGAGCTGGTTTCTCAAACTGTTTGCAGCCAGAGTTCCCTTTAACTGCAAAACAAATTCCATGATCCCCCTCAGTACAAATATATTTTATATATAATAATCTACTGAAATATAAAAAAAAAAAGCTACTGAAATATAAAGCTCATTATTCAAATGTGCACAATGATATTCTGGTAATAATTTGAGCCAGAGAGCTTTTTATTCATGAACCTTCCACCGACAAAACACACGCTACTTGTTTTGAGTTTTTGAGATTTGGATTAAACCCATTCAATTCAAGAGACCAATCAAACGGGCTAATAACTATAGGAATTCAATAATAAGTACAACAGCTTTGTTAATGTTGGGTTGTGATTAAAATAAAAATCACAGGCCCAATGGCTATGCATCATCAACCCCGTATTGAGATCCACTGTTCAGAACGATATTTGAGTATATTGTTTACACTGCACAGGTTTTTAACACACTTTTTCATAGTATTGATGCTTGACAAATAAAAAAAAAAAACTTCATGTACCAATCCACCTGAAACTATGTGCAGATCATTCAGATGTTCTAAATTAGTAAATACCTTTAGGTATAAGGTGCGCTATTTTAAGATGCACGTTAGTTAGTATGCAGAGTTGAAGCTCCTGCCAGTTTCCTGTTCCTCATGCCCATTTTGCTGCTGACCAGTCACAGAGCACTGCATTTCTCTTCTCAGTGCCTTTCAGAGAAACTTGGGTTGGACAAGCCTGAACTACAATACTTGAATGACTGTGTGGGTCAGGGCAGTTGTTCAATGTTGGAAGACCTATATAGCCGATCTGGTTCGTAGTATACTAGTGTATGGCTGTTTGGCAAGTGCAATCGAAAGTCGAGTATGTTCCTGTATGCCGTGTCTCTCATGAGCCTCCATTCCTCCTTCCTGAGTGGGGGTGTAGGCGCCTCTTCCTCTCCCCTCCTCTTCCTCCTCTCGCTGCTTAGTAAAGCAACTCATTCATCAATAATTGATAATTGCTTGGGACAGGTGAGATGGAGAGGCAATTTGTGGAGAGTATAGGCTGGGTGCAGTGCCAGTAGATTGGTTGCGGTCTTCTGTTCTGTGCTCTCTCGCTCTCTTACACAGTCTCGATCTCTATTTGCTGTCTCTCTCCTGTCTCTCTCACTACATGTCTCTCTCTCTCTCTCGCTCTCTCAGGACTGAGGCTGTAGTGAGTTACTCTCATCATGCTGGCTCTCTAGAGGATGCAGAGGGCTGTTCATAGCCATATGACTCTCGTGGATTTCCTTTCTCTCTCTTTCCCTCCTACTTCTGTATACTACATGTCAATACTCCAGTCACAACTGTAATAAATACAAACCAGCAACTAGTCTGTTTATGTTGAGTGTATGCGTTTGTGTGTATTGTACAAATGAAGATGAAACCTGAAGCTATAAGATACAGACAGCATGGTGAGTGTGTGCTCAGAATACTAGAGTGGCTGAGGAAGAGGAGGGAATACATATTGATTTCAGGTGCACCTTTTTTTCTTGAAAATCCCTTGATTGCTTTTGTTCTTCTCTCCTCTCTCATTTATTCTGTCTGTCTTTCTCTTCATCTCTGTCTGTCTCTCTCTAATGAAACTCCAGATGAATTGGAGCACACTCACTGGCTTCTCTCTCCCCCCCTCTTCATTCTCACTCTGCCTCCCCTCATTTTCCACTCAGCACCCTCAGTCCATACACCACATATATGTAGGATTTTTTAAGAGAGAATTTCCTCTCTGCTCCTCTAAATATGGATTATTGTGGCGCAGAGATTAAGTACTCGAATGTGAATTATTTGAGAGAGTGAGATGTTATTGACACACTGACTTCATTTCTTTTGCTTTTCTTGCCCTCCCGTTTTTACACTCTTATTAAAGCTTGTTTTTATGTTGAACTGATTTGATTTGAGGTACTTTTCTCTTTGCAACCATAGATGTAGGAAACCTAGATGCTGCATTGGGCTGAACCAGTGAGTCAGACTGTCTAATAAAAAAGTTTTGGTGAAAAAATTCGTGTCAGCACTTAGGAACAGCCTTACCTTAGGCTGTTACAGTAAGTTGTCTGCCATGGGAAAGTTTTCTGGACTGAGGGCTTTGCAATATCTCAGTAATGTGACCTAAGTTGTATTTATTAACTTCAGGAGAGAGATAGAGAGAGGCTGATGAGGGAACACATGCTTATAGTTGCTATAGTGTAAGTGGTAACTGTAACTATCTTTGGACCTGACTTTAAATAGTCCTATAAACTAATAAAAAAAAAATACGTTTGTTCTTTATTGTAATCTCTGGAAAATTACTATGGAATAAGAGGAATGAATCACTTTGGGACATCCAGTTATAGGAAAATAATCAACTTTGGGATGGTAATGGCCCTGCGCATGATGTCAGGCTACATCACACCAGCCCCATTATTATTTTCCTGTAACAGCATGCCATGTGATTTTATTCCTTTCTTCGCACTGTTGAGCTACTCTTTAACACATACACATAATATTTGCCAATATATGTATAGTGCTGCCAAAAATATGAAGTGTGTGTGTTTTGAGATTGGGTTTGTGATTCAGTACCATTTATTACTTCAGTTTCAGGCATCCTTTGTGTTCGCTTTAGCTAACATAATACTGTGTTATGAATTTCTGAAGAATGGGTTGTTTGCTAATGGCTCCATTAGTTTATAAACATTTCAAATGATCAGAAGTACAGGGCTATTGTCATTTGCATCACCTTTAGTATGCAGAAATGTATGATGCCTGAAACAAAGTAAATTTTGTCAGTCAGGTGAACATAGAGAGTTCTAGGTGATGAGATCAGTGTAGACAGGCATTTCCTCACTGACTTTCACCGGTTAACATGTGATTCCTGCCCCACCTAATGTGGCTGGGAGGTATCATAGTATGGAGCAACAGCAATATGTATGACTGCGATCTCCAGGCTGCTCTGTTAGGTATGGTAATCCCTGCATATGGTTAGAAAAAAAAAAAAAGGGAAGATGCAACTACTTGCACATCATAGAAAACATTCAGGCTGCTATGTTTCACAAACCTGAAATCTCTGTTCAGCCATTAATGCACATCTGCTGGTGGCTGAATAAAGATGTATTTTGACCTTTGAACCACAGGAGAGCTGGAGGAGGAGATGGAGAACTCTGAGATGATGGACCTGCCAGAGAAACAGAAACACCAGCTGAGACACCGAGAGCTCTTCCTCTCCAGACAGTTGGAGTCTCTGCCTGCTACACACATCAGGTGAAACCATCTCTGTGTGTGTGTGTGTGCATCATCTTGGACGATTTTTCATAAATATAGGGTGAAATAATTTGACCACTGTCACGTCTGTGGGCTTGAATTAAGTGCACGTGAGTGAAATACTCCAAGGATGGCTGTTTCGCCAACCATCATGTGTCTGAAACACATCATTATTTTGTGACATGTCAAAAGCTGTATTAGGAATCCTCGAGTGTAAACAGTGTTTGAGTGGAGAAGACGTTACTAGCACTGATGAAATCAGATCTCTTTAAAGAACATAAGCTGTTAAAATGATCCTGACATTAAACTGTTGCAATGGTGAAATGCATAAAGATTTTCCCACTGATTTCAAGACCTAATAAACATGCGTCTTGTGCTTAAAAGTGGTGGGCATAATTTGAATCCCTCTCACAGTACATCTCTACAGTTTAGGGATGTGTGCTAGCTCGATTTTCCAGGCCTTAGATTTGCTGCTAGCTGTCTGTTAGCAATACCAGTCCTACTATAAGTACTGCAGTAGAGGTACTGAAGTATAACTTGCCTAGATGTCTGTTTAAAAGCAAAGCGAACAATAAAACGCGACGTGCATGGGAAGAGTATGAATGGACTTTTTTTTAATAAAGAAAAAAATAACATATCTTTATGATGTTCAGTTTTGCATTACTACATTATGTAATACTGTCCCCAGAAGAATGAATATGAATAGTGTTGACTGACTGCTGTCTGTGTGTGTTTGCTGCTCGGCTCTGTTGTGTTTATGGTCTTTACAGAATAACTAAGTGTTATTCTCATCTAGTCTCATCCTGTTTGATTAGTAAGTCACTGGGTTCATGTTTGGCCCCAGCTTGACTGACAGCAGGAAGGTGCTGTTTTTTTGTTTTTGTTTTTTTTGTTGTTTTTTTTAAAATACATAAATATTTTAAGTTGTTTTGATGTTTTGGTTGGTCAGTACACTGAAAAGTTTGTCCTCTGAGCAGATAATGTATTGACTGCTTGAATATGAGGAGAATTTCACCAAACACTGCAAAAGGTGTTCTTACTTAAAAATCACAGCATGCTAGGCATGTAACGATTCACTATATTTGGTTCATGATTTGATTTTCCCATGGTATTTTTGGAAAAAAATTAAATGAAAATTTTATTGCCAAAAAAATGAAATGTTTATTTTTCTATTTTTTATCAACTTAACAAAATATTCCTTTTGTTAAATTTAAATAAATAAAAAAACCTTTTCATTTTCTTAATAACCAACAGTAATTATTTACCTACACTTGCAAAGGTTGGAGTAAAATATAATAGCCTATTAAAAACGAAAAAGTTAATAACAAATAGGCCTTTTGTTAATAAACGTTTATGAACATACTATCGGCATTTGCTTCTCTTTTCTTTAGCTTTCAGCAGTCTGTAAAAAGAGCGCTCCGATTTCTTGTTAAATCTGTTTGAACGGTGAGTCGCAGAACAGCTCTTAACCATTTTAGATCTGTTTTTGTGTGGTTTCCTGGAGCTGTGTTAGCGCTGTGCTACTTCTGCCTACAGTGGAAGTCATGTATTCCTACTATTTTACGTTATTGTACCTACTGTTGTTTAAACAACACAATTGCAGCTAGAAAAAACATTTTTTATTTTGATTTGAATCATCATAAATTTGTATCATGATTTATCGTCGCACAATATATCGTTACATGCCTACAGAGTGCAGCTTTTTAAAGTGTTTAAGTGCCATGCTTCACCTAATTTGGAGTATGTAGAGAGGTAGCTCTCTTACTGTATTGGGTATCGGTGCTTACTCAGAGCTCTGATATTGCTTACAGAAAGGCCTGTAGAAGAATGCTGTAGTGGTATTATTATACCAAAAATAGGATCAGTCTATCTCTAATCTGCAGTAATTAGGAACTTTGATACTTTCTTAGTCCTGATATCCCCTGCAGCTTGTTCATCTGTTTACACATCTTGTGTTCATACACACAAGTCGCATGCCAAACCTGTTTAGAGTATATCCTCAAGGTCCCAGTTCTCTCTTGTCCATTTTGCTATAATTTGACTGTCAAAACAAAATTTGTATGTCTCCTTTACCTGTGGCTTGACTTCGGGGTGGTGTGCTTCAAGCCATTTTTAACATGTGTGTTGTGTAACTGTGTTCAGAGGAAAGTGCTGTGTGACTCTTCTCAATGAGACGGAAACCCTCAAGTCCTACTTAGACCGAGAGGTGAGTACAGTACAGCATTTTTAGCTGTGTAGCACTGCTAGAACACGCTACTGGCTCACTGGCACTGGTGCACTCGGAGTGTGTTTTACCTATACTCGATAGAGGTGCAAGTGCTTATTGTGTGTATGTATGTGTATATGAGATCTAGTTTTGAGCGCCGTTCTGAATGAATAATTCAGTGCGTTGACCCAGAATGTTCTCTTCGCATTTAGTAATGAGGAGACTGGAGACTCCGCTCACTGTCAGGCCTAACACACAAACACCACACAGCCCTCTATCAGGCTTTCATGAGGCTTTCTTTGTTTGCACCTGGGTCTCTGACTTCGACTTTGTTTATGTTGTGTTTTCGCTGCAGGACGCATTTTTCTACTCTCTGGTGTATGACCCTCAGCAGAAAACACTCCTGGCTGATAAAGGAGAAATCAGAGTGGGGAACAAGTACCAGGCAGAAATCACCGACCTCCTCAACGAGGGTACTTCTGATTTTAGTGCAATCCTGGGAAACTTCTGATTGTCATACCCACTGTAGAGTCTGAACACTCAAGTGCTTAAAACATGCAACCAAAGACATGCAACCATCTCTTGCTCTTCCTCTATACGATTCATCTCTCTTCCTTTATCTTTTTGTAACACCCTCTGATGACAGGGTGACTGCATGTCCCTAAGCACTCTTTGCTTCTCTGAAATTGACTTTCATGAAATAAAATCCGTGTGTTATATTGCAGTAAATTTTATATTTATATGGTCTTAGAATTTAAGCTTAAGTGTAATCAGCTGTATTTTCTTTTTTAGTACAGACGTTGATTTGATGAAAAATAATTTCAACCAAATTTTGCTAGAGAAAAGCAGATACGTTTTTCTGGATAAAACAAAAGACGTGGCGCTGTTCTATTCTGATGGGTTCAGGATGACCATGAATTGTGATTGGTTGGCACATATTTAATTCGAATAACACCTACTATATAATTTTTTTATACATATTACTTTTTTTCTTTTTACATTTGGCCTAATCGCACCACAGATTAGGTATTTTGCATCCATTTTTCATTCATCTTCACTTTATCCTGGTCACGGTTGCGGTAAATCCAGAGCCTGTCATGAGAACAGTGGGCTCCAAGCACGCACACTCATTTACGCATAGGGCCAATTTTGAGTTGCCAATACACACCCACTGGGATGTTGTTGGGAGATGGGAGGAAACCTGAGAACAGAAGGAAAAACTCATGTGGACATGGGTAGAACATGCAGACCTCTGCACAGTAACACAATCCCAGTAGTGAACTGGGAACCCTGGAGCTGTGAGGCAATCACACCACCATGCTAAATTTAATAAATTAACAAAAATGATAAGTAGAGAGAGAACTTCTGAGAATTTTCTGCAGCCCCAGCCCTCATTTTGAGAACTGCTGAATGAGACTACTATGGAAGATGTAATTTTTGCAGTATATGTTGCTGTAATATACTTTAATAAGTGTCAGTAATTTTACATAATTAAGTATAAAATGTCATTTTAGAATGCCTAAAATGACAACCTGTGATATGAGCATGCAACCACGTCCTGTCTGTTTTTAAACCCGAATATTTCTGCAACTAATGTTAGTGTGTTCAGGGCATCTCACTTAGAACTCTGATAGAGATGGATGAATAACATGAAGTGCTTGCAGAAGGGAAGATCATGCAGAGATGTAGCAGAGTGGGAGTCTAATCTTGATATCCAGCTGTTCTGTAGATGACTGCTGTGTTTGTGCTTCTTGGTTCATTAGGAGAGGAGGATGGCAGGGAGCTGGCCAAACTAGAGGAGAAAGTATGGGATCCCAACAGTCCTCTTACAGAGAAACAGATCGACCAGTTTCTTGTAGTGGCTCGGTAAGTTCCTCAAGTGTTGTTGGATTTTTCCCTGTTGAAGTTTGTCTGGAATAAGTGACATAGTAGTTAAGGGGCTTTGAAAGAAGGTATATTTCCTGTGGAATTATTGATTTATATCTGAACAGTGAGATGCTTTTTTTTCTTTCTTTCTTTTTTTTTTTTTTTTACATGAAGACACTTGCAGTGCTCATTCATTTATCTCTCTCCTCTGCTCAATCTCTTTACATCTCTCTTCTGCCCTTTTTCTTTCTCCTTCCCTCCCACAGGTCTGTAGGTACGTTTGCGCGGGCTTTGGACTGCAGCAGTTCAGTTCGGCAGCCCAGTCTACACATGAGCGCTGCAGCTGCCTCCAGAGACATCACACTGGTACGGCACCACCTACACTCGCTCGCTCGCTGCACGCTACATCCTGCTTCCGCAGTACTTCACACTTTAGTCTGGCACATGAAACGCATTCTAATGTCATCCATGCCTTGCCAATTGTCAATGCAGAATTACTCATAATGGCATAGTGTCATGATTGCTCAGGCAGATTTAATCATAATGGTGTAGTGCAGTATGGATGTTTAAAAGAAGGACGGCTTTTTAAGTCTTACTTTTCGTAATCTTGTTACATCTGTAAGTATGACCATTACAGTGCTGTTATAACCTTTATGATCATCAAATAATCATCAAATGATATTTATAGAGCTTTGTGTCTTGACTGGCGATAAAAAGAGCATGGTGATTAAAAAGATATTCATATTTTGGGTACGTTCAGGATAGCATTCCAGGACTGAGTCAAGCAAACAGGAGAGCTAATATGCATTGTGTTCTGGGCTTTAAAAAAAAAAAAAAAAGACACCAGTGGGTTACACTGTGGCTCTTTGGATCCACCCTCACCTACCACTAGATGCCACTCATTTATTAAACATACAGCGCAGGAGCCAGTGGGTACTAGACACAAGGAAAACCATACCTTCTGAACCTGAGAAACACACTCTCCTTTATTCTGTATATAAGTAACTGACATGAAATGACATTTTTGTCTGAAAAGACTTTCACAAATAGTTTCCTGCAATTTGACTATGAATCATTGCACTATTTGTGTGGAAAGGAAACACAGTGATTTTCCCTTTGCTTTCTAAAACAGCCATCTGGACCCTGCATGTTGTTTAAAGCATTATTAAAAATATTTTTTGTTTCCATAATGTTAAAAATAGCACCTCTTGCAAATTGAGTCATTAACAGGGCGGCCTTGTTGAGCTATTATCAGGGTGATGCAGCTGATGTTGTTCAAGTGTGCTGAACCCATCCAGGTTTCAGAAAAAGCAACATAAGCAATAAACAATAAATATTAGCCTACACAACTCTTGCTTGCGAAGCGGTATCAATGCAATATCAGATTAACTGAAGCTCATATGATAAACAGATTGATGATAAACAAAACTGCAGCCCAGGACTCTGAAAGAACTGTTTACCGTAGTGCCTTTTTTCCTGTTAGTTTTGTCTTTTAAGAGAAAGCATATACTTTCATCAGTAAACCAGACTGGACATTTTTAATATAATTAATACTTAAAGTTTTTTTTTAATGATTATTATTACAACCATAAAAGCATTCATTTTTGAGTTTATCACCTGCTCTCTGCTTACACCATATACTCGGAGCTGCTCATTCATTCTGACTCAAAACGTTTACTCTTAAGTTTTATATTCCATATTGTGGTTTTGCTGTGCTGTTGTAACTATCTGGGTTTGGGAACTTTGCCAGTGAACTTTGTTGTCTTTTATGACATGAAAACCAAACTGTCGAGTCTTGGCTTTCCTACATGTAAATAATGAATATTTAAAAAAAAAAATTGGCTAATAAGAGCAAAATACAGCTTTCCTGTTACTGAGAAACCACTTGGTGATGCCAACTCCTGTGGGCGTCCTGCGTATTTTCCTCAGTGTTCAGTTTCTGATCACACACAAGCCTTCTGAAAATTCCCAGAATCAATCGAGCACAAGTGATTTGTTGGTCTGCAGATTAGTTAATTGCGTAGGTTGTCATTACTGAATAATAGGATTCCTTTCTATTGCTCTGTAACTGTTTTGAAAAGTCTATTCTGGCATACTTTTGGCCTTTTTGAATGTGGTGATCTAAAAATAATTGTGCAGATCATGTGTGATTTATCTACCTGTGAAAAATGACGCTTCTCTGGGGAGAGTTGTGAAACTTTACTGCAGATGTTCATGATTTACCATTCACTGTGCTTTAGGTATCCTGACATTATTCTTTTGCTCCTCAGTTCCATGCCATGGACACGCTGCATAACAACGGCTATGACATGACTCGAGCAATCGCTGCTTTGGTGCCTCAGGGTGGCCCTGTACTCTGTCGAGACGAGATGGAAGAATGGAGCGCTTCGGAGGCCAACTTGTTTGAGGAGGCACTGGAGAAATATGGCAAAGACTTTACTGATATCCAGCAGGATTTTGTGAGTTTACAGCAATAAAGCATTTACATACAGAGGAGGAGTAATAGATACAGGGCTTATGGACAAAATACAGAGCACCAGCTCGCTGGTCTGTCCACAGACTGCCTTTTGCAGTAGAGTGTGTCTTCTAACTCTGCCACCTGCTGGTGACTTAGTGTATGTATGACTCTGTAGTTTAGGGACTGAACTCAGTGACAAGGAGGAGCCACATCGAGAAAATGTACACACCCACTTTTACGGAACTAAAACCATATTATATAAGCAGACAAAGGAAGACGAGAAGTGGTTTTGTGCTTTAGATTTTTCCTTCTGTGTCCCTGCATTAGAATGGCTGATGGCTCTGCTTAAGAGTGTAGATACAAATGAGTGCAGAAGTTTGCATCCCACTTTTTTCCTGGGTTTAAAATACTGAAAATACACCTAATTTACACTTTATACACAAAACAAACTTCTTAAAAAATTAGAATGTCATCCTGTTCCTTTATTTGAATGTACTCGATATGATATCTAAGGACGTAAAAGTCAACACCTTTTGCTTTTTAAGTCCTATTTAAGGCATGAAAGGTTCAAATGGGTGAACTCTCAAGAAATTTGCTGTCTAGTTGCAGCAAAGTTAATATTCAGTGGGATCACAAACAGCTTTCATCTAAAACCTGGAACAGAAATATTGACTTTTCACATAGCTGGTGAAGGGTATGAAAAGATATCAGAGGTGTTTAGGGGTACCATTTGCCAAAAAGCAGGTTCATAATTCAGAAATGGAAGACAGACAAAGACACAGCCAAGGAGTGGAGGAAAAGTGCTGAAAAGAGATTTGCAAAAATTCAAAACGAAGAGCAGGATACATGATACACACCGCATTTTATATTGCCATTCAGTAATATTGTTTTGACTGTGACTATAAATATTTCAACACATTTTGACCATTTTTGTTACATATGATGATGAAGGAACATCTGTAAAACCAAACTTTCATTAAATGTCTTCTTTGTTTCATAATTTCAAAGTCAGGTTGTGGGAGATGGTAAGACAAGATTCCTATTGAAGATAACAAAATAAATCCTGTCTCTTTCAGCTTCCCTGGAAATCTCTGACTAGCATAATTGAGTATTACTACATGTGGAAAACCACAGACAGATATGTTCAGCAGGTATGATTGGTTGACAGAATACTTCTTATGTTCCTGGAGGGAACATAAAAAAAAAAAAATTCATGTGATTTTTCTATGTATTCTGCTCTGTACAGAAAAGGTTAAAAGCAGCAGAAGCAGAGAGCAAGCTGAAGCAGGTCTATATCCCTAACTAGTGAGTACCTTAGCTACTTGGTCAGAGGGTATCCCTGGATATGCAAACATTTACCTCTAAGCTTTAAGTGAATTTTCTGTTTGATTATGCACAAGCTTAATCCGTGTGTGACTGTGTGCTTTGCCTCTGCAGCAACAAGCCGAATCCAAACCAGCTGAGTGTGAACAGCGTGAAGCCGGGGCTGGTGAACGGGGCCGGGGCAATTCCTGGGGCAGTGAGTCAACCAGCAGGACTGGGCCGTGCGTGCGAGAGCTGCTACAGTAAGTCTCTCACTCAAACTCTCACAAGCCTTGCATTTGAGAAGTACTAAGGAATTGTGTACAAAAGTTGAATGCGTACAAAAATTGTAGAGGAAAAAAAAACTTTGCCCAACTTTCACTCTCTCTCTCTTTCTGTTTGTGTGTGTGTGTAGCCACCAGCTCATATCAGTGGTACTCATGGGGGCCTACTAACATGCAGTGCAGACTGTGTGCTTCCTGCTGGACCTACTGGAAGAAGTACGGTGGCCTGAAGATGCCCACAAGACTGGATGGAGAACGTCCTGGACCCAACCGCAACAACATGGTGGGCATGACTTTCAGCATCATGGAGCTCTTTAACAGACATTATCGCTTCTGTATCAAATCAGGATGAGCACTACTTTGTGAAAGGACCAAAAACAGACAACAAATGTTTTATTTCAAGAAGACATCATTAAGACAATAACCAGCCAGCAGGAGACAAGCAAGCAACGGCTTTTTAACGATAATATGATGGCATGCTCATATTTAGTCATTTGTAGAGAATAAATATATGAAGTAACTGTGCGCAAATTAGAAAATGTCCGGCATCATAAAATGAGCCAGGATCATCAAGACATGTCCTCTCTGTACTCACCAGTGTAAATGAGACACAGCATTGTACTCTTTTTCATTCTCATATTTGGGCCCCAGAACATACAAAAAGTATCTTTTATGCCTGGAAATAACCTTAGATGTCTTATGTGGCCTCAAAAACAAACCATGAAACTGGAACAGCAATTCTATGCACTTTGATGATGTCTTCTTACTAAACAGTGTCTGTTTAAGATAAGTTATCTTACCACATGTCTTCTGTCCTCATTCCTCTGCTTGCCTCACTGTTTTCACATTGCACGCTGAGACTATGGGACTGTTTAGATTTCCCTGCTCTACCTAACAGACTAAATCTTGTAATTGATTACCTAAAACATTTCATTTGAGTGAGGAAATCACTAACTTGTTTTGGACATGAGCTCTCCAGAACAGGACATCTTTTAGTGGAACTGGAAGGTGGTTGAGAGGTATGTTGTTACAGATGCTGAAACTCACTCTGTTGTCTTTCTGGTTGGTAGAGTCCTCATGGTGCACCAGTGAGACACGGCGGGAGTCCAAAGTTTGCAGTGAAGACCAGACAAGCGTTCTACCTGCAGACCACTCAGCTGACACGGACAGCAAGGCGTATCTGCCAGGATCTGCTCAAGTCCCGCTTTCTGGCCCGTCACCCCTACACACCCGTCAACACAGCAGCCATCAAAGCAGAGTGTGAGTGAAGTCCCTACTGCTCTATTACTCGCCCACCTAGGGACCGATTCAGAAACTGTATGCTACCTGACAAGATTATACACATGGTTTTACACGTGTAGTTCATAGTTGATGATGAGCACTTAATAATTTCAGGTAGAATTCTCACACTTTGATCTGTCCATTAACATGCATTGTGTGCTTCTCACATCTTTGCTCTCTTGTCTTTAAATGCAGGCAAATTTTATACTATATTTGTGTGTGTAGGTGCAGTGCGGTTGCCAGATATGTCCAAAAAGCCCATATCTTTGAGGCATGCAGTCCGGAAGCCTCTGGAGTCTGTGGTTAGATATCTGGGTGGGTGGATATGACATCTGCACTCTTGTTCTGTTTTCTTTTTCACTCATTTCAAATGTACAAGTGCCAGGACGCAACGGAGGAGGTTTAGGGGAAATTTCAAGCGGACGTGTCATTTTAGGTAACAGGCCACATATACGCATCCAGTGTCAAGTGGGCTGGACTAAAAAATCAATTTGGTAGACAAATTACATCACACTCCTCATTTATAGGCATTTATCACCTACAAAACAGATATAAACAGACTGCAGTTCCTTAAAAAAAGCAGATTTGCCAAATTATGCTTTTACCATTAACTATTCTAGCACAGTGTTACAACCTGTAATGTAAATAGATTGAATTAGAATTGGGATACATTTGTTGTTTACAAATAAAAAACTGTATGTTTGCTGGGAAACCCATAAGTTAGTTATTTGGAAAGGAACATGGTTACAGCGTTTACTTATCATTTAACACATTTTGTCTACCTAACTGAGATTATTGCTCCCTAGTATTTTGCCCTCTAGTGGAATAACAGGCTAGCTATTTTTTAAATCTTTCAGTTCAATTACAGTCCACAACACGATTTTAACTTAGAAAATGGATTCTAAATTCATTTGGTGGGTCATATTACAACTGTTACCAGGCTGATTCCAGTCCATGGGCCATATGTTTGACACACTCTAATTTAGAATGATCTTAATATTTCTCTGGAGAGTACACTGTGTGGACACTTTTGGGGAGGTCTGGAGGGGTTCCAGCACATGTCAAAGGTGGTCATGCTTGTAGAGATGGATCCATTTTAATTACATTTTAAGTTATTCTATTCTGACTAATCGATATCACTACTATCTTGCTTTGTCTCCTCATTGTAGAGGCCCACCCATGCCCACCTAAAGCAGACCCCCCACGAGGAGCCTCCATATCCACAGGTAGCTTGACTCCCATCAAGTCCTCCCCCATCCTGAACAACGGCTCACCCACCATCCTCGGCAAACGCACCTACGAGCAGCACAATGGTCTAGATGGTGAGCGAGACAGGTGTCTGTTATAACCGCTGGTTGTGTGTGTGTGTGTGTGTGTGCGCTTTGCTCATTAACAGTAACTAGCACATCTCCTTTACCTTTTAATCTACTTTCCATAACCACATAAAAGCTTTCTTCCACTTTTAGGGCTGCCTAAATGAAGGTTGACATCTTTTATTGTGTAACTGAGATTAAGATGTCCAGAGTCTGTTCTACTTCCTGTTTTCCAGTGTTCTCTCTCTTGCCCATGTGTCCAGCTTCCACAACTCTAGGTCAATCTCTTTTCTCTTTCTGTCTCATTCTCAACTCTGAATGGCTGACAGTGTTGTCATGGTAACAGATCAGCAGTGACTCACATGGATCTCCAGCAGGATCAGATGCAAAAAGACACACACCAACCAACAGCACTATCAGAGCCATTCAGCAATACACATGAATGATGATTAACGCAACACGCGTACTGTTTACAACCTCATCATACACAAATGTGTTGCGCTTCTGTGAGGAATTCTCATGTTCACCGTCTGTAATGTTGTCATTACTCTATCCAGGGGTCTAGAAAGAAACCAGTATTTAATGGTTATATAATTCCCTGATGAGTTTGTCACTATTCTGCTCTGAGCAGCACCGTTTCTCTCACTTCCCTCCCTCTCATGTATCACTTTGTTTTTGCTTTGTACATATTTTTCCACAGCCGCAATTACATTGATCACTCTTGACTGTTCATGTGCAACTTAGGCAATAAATGTGATATTGAACAGCACCAGGAAGTGATGATGCACATAACGTCCATGTAGTGTCAGATACGGATCCACTTATTTACATAGTTGAAAAGGCCTGTCACTATGGTTTAATCCTTTTGAACTATCCCATAAGGAGTATCAAGTGCTTTGTAGTCTGTCATATGTGAATGAATCATTTGCTTTGTCTTATTCTGCTCTTTATTTCACCACTCATAGGGTCCAAGTCTAAAGTGTTGGGTCCTCAGTGGGACATCATGTCCAAGCGAATGTCCGAGCAGGGACGCCCCCCCTCTGCCATGCAGGACAATGAAGTACATGAACTTGACTGACCCCTTCTGTGACCTCTGCACTTCAACACGAACAGCAGGTCACTATTAAACTTTCATTGTTATGTTCTTGGATCTGTGTAAACAGTGTCCTGGGCCTGCTACAAGATTGTGTAAAAATGATTGCTTCTCCTTTGTTATTCTGCAGGTAAATGGAGAGGTGTTTTCCCAATTCTCAGTGATGCAAGGATCTAGGAGAGGATCTGTGGTCAACATTGCGCTATATTAGAGCCAGTGTTTTTGTTCAGGTTTATGAGCTAGAACAGGCTCTGACCTGAGTGTATAGGACTGCATTCAATATTTACCATATATTGCTAATTCTGTTTATTATTATTATTATTATTATTGTTGTTGGTGTTGTTGTTGTTATTATTACAAGTCTTGTTATTGTTCTTTTTTTTTTTTAACCAAATGTAATCGTTTGTTTAGTTAAATGATGAAAATTGTTTCTTGAAACAGCTTGCTCACAAGTCGGGGGGGGGCACATGAACTGTCTTCTTGGCCTGTTGCATTATTTTCTGTCATACTCAGAAAAAGAAGAGACAGGCATTTCTTTCAGACTGCCATTTTCATTTCTGCTTGTCTTTGTTTCAATGCTCCTATTATTCGGTTTCTTCAGTCCACCCTGCCCTGTTGTCACAGGCGATTAACTTATTGATAAGATGACTGAATGTGTTCTTTTTCTACCTTTTTCACAAGTATTGCATTTATGCTTCTATGGTGTAATTAAAAAAAAAAAGTTGTTTCTCTTTTGTGAATATGTAAATGAAAACAATATGGAGGCATTATTGTACAGTAGTGCATTTTGCGCCTCCAGTGTTTATCAAGGCTTGTTATAAGGAATTTGCCATGTACAGCCTATTCTTTTTGTAAGGAAACTCTCTTGGAAGTCAAACAATACTGATCCATGAATACAGTGCACCTTCTTAAGAATGATACCATATATATGTTGTACATGTTGTGCAGATTCGTTTTTTCCACCCTCGCAGATATCCTGCCAAGAACAGCATTCCGAACCAGGTAGCTTTTCGCCTGGTGATATGTGATACATTGAAGTTTACACCACAGTTGGCTTATTAAATATTGATACCTCGAGAGAGCATGTGTCTGTAGAAATCCTCCCCTCACGTTCATCACATGTGAGCTAAAAACCTCACCGATCTCCTTACGATCACTTGTAGCCGTCCTGCCATATCTCCCTTCACTCACATAATGCAGGTGAGACCTTTGTCTCCAATGCTGCACCATGACAATCATTTAGAAGACATTTCATCTGACCATTTATAATAAATGGGTCAAATGAAAATGAAATCACCACTTCACCCACCTACATTGTCAGGTTACAGTGAAAACTATATTGGTGTACATAGTCAAAGCTAATCTCTTAAAACTTGTTATGAATAAATGCCACTGCATGAGACAGAGGGTGTCCAGCATCATACTCCAGTCTTAGCAAAAATGGTCAAATCTATATGCTTGTGGTCTTCAGTTTGTGTCTCGGGGGGAACCATAGGCTATAGGCTTTATGTAGAACCTTCAACAGAAGGTTTTGCTTTCATGATGGTGTAGTGTTACAATGTCACTGCTGTTTAAGCTGCCACCCATCTCTCTCTCTCTCTCTCACACACACACACACACACACACACCCCACCCCCCACTCACATTGAATGGTTCCATTTAGCATCCTGACGTGTTCTTCAGTTTGAACCCTTAAAACGTTTGTGTGGAACCTGGACAACAAAGAGCAACTGGGAGAATTTTCTACTTAAAATGTTACTGATGCAACAAATGTTCTACAAAGAACTTTAGTGATGTGCTACTGGACAGTTATTTAGTGGACAAGTCAAGTCCAGCTGTCATACATTCCATGGGTCTTTAGTGTGATTACATAGAACAGCCATTTATTTAATTAGTTAAATTAGTTTAAATATAACATATTGGTGGTGGTACAGAGGCCTGAAAAAGTTTCACATAGTCTCCTTGTGTCAATGTCATGTCCTTGTATAATTTCCTCTGTGTTCTCTGATTTCCTTCCACCTCTCAAAAACATTCAAGTAGGTGGATTGCTGACTAAATTGCTTTTAGGGGTGTGTGTGTGTGTGTGTGTGTGTGTGTGTGGGGGGTGGGGGGTGCACTACTGTGGACTGGCGTCCTATTCAGGGTGTATTCCTTCCTCACACACACTGTTCCTGGGATAAGCTCTGGATGAAGTGGCTACTGAAGATGAAAGTATGAATGATCTTTGTGATAGACAATTACAACAACAACAAATAATAATAATAATAATAATAATAGGTAAAGAATCATGGACTTAAAGGTGCTTTTACGGTACTGCACCAGAAAAATTTTCTAGCATGATTATTTTTTTTAGGATGTTAGATTTTGAAGCACTTTTAGAGGGCTCTTTAAGTAGAAATGGTTCTACACAGAACTATTGACCATCCAAAGAAACCCTTAGGAACGTTCTATCCCCCCCTACTGACTGTCCTTATGGCAGGACTAGGCTACATTCTGTGATTTTATTTAAAAACAAAAACTGGGGGCAGATGTATTCTTATTTTAATTACGGGTCATTTGAATGCCTTTCTCGCCTAACTGGGGAAAATGACCTTTACCCTTGAGCATAACCGTGTGTGTGTGTGTGTGTGTGTGTGCGCGCGCGCGCGTGCTCAGAGCAGAGCAGAGCAGAGCGCCAGCAGTGAAGCAGTTAACACTGAGCACAGCGCTGGAGTGTCGGCCGCCGGAGCGCGGCTCTGAGCATGTGCTGTTCCTGCTGCAGTGAAGGAAAATGTGTCAGTTATCATTGGAGAGGAGGATAAGGGAGGAGAGAGGGAGAGGGAGGTTAGCCGGGGCAAACACACGACGAGAAGGAACCGATACGACGATGTTCCTGTTTTATCTCTTGTCCTCTGCATGATTACAATGAACTCGCAGGGGCTCGGTCCCAATCCCATACATGCGGCTGCAGCTCCACAGTAAAACACGGTAAGACTCGCGGACTTCTCCCGGAAGATTAGACTTGTTACTCAGCAGCAGGATAGCCTTTACTTCCCTTGCCGGCCTTCTTCTTCTTATTCTTCTTCTTCTTCTTCTTCTTCTTCTTCTTCTTATTATTATCTTATTATTATTCTTATTCTTCTTATTATATGGATTTCCTGGGTTTAGCTTTTCTGAAGATCCTGAGGGCGCATCGATGATCGAACCGAGCATCTGATTTATTTCTATTTATTAGTTAATTTTTGTGCCGCTGTCCGTCACGCACCTGATCTCTGCTCGTGCTCTAGGTGGGCTGTGTTACATTTAGCCATAAACCCTTTTACTAGCTAAATATAGGTGTTTAACAAACAAGCTGGAGTGTGTTGATTTGCCCGAACGGTGATGGAGCTTTCGATTTAAGCTGAACTGTTATCATGTGTAATTATGATCAGCGTCATTTGTTCAGACGTTGCTGGGAGAAGTGCCGGTGGTTATACACACACACACACACACACACACACACACACACACACACACACACACAC
>JAOTRR010000002.1:12266175-12278608 GCA_028570945.1 Gogo arcuatus
CTGAGTGTTGTTAAAAGAAAAGGTGATGTAACACAGTGGTAAACATGCTGCTGTCTCAACTTTTTTAGAATGTGTTGCACGCATCAAATTCAAAATGAGCGTATATTTACAAAAAACAATAAACAATTATCAGTTTGAACATTTAAATATCTTGTCACTGTATTGTATTCAATTGAATATAAGTCGAAAGGGATTTCCAAATCATTGCATTGTTTTTATTGACGGTTTATACAGCATTCCAGCTTCCTTTTGGAATTGGGGTTATAAAAGAAAGTTACCTATATTAGCTTTTGTGTCTCATCACTACAAAGACATGTTTTTATTTTGTTCTCTTTGTGTGAAGTTTGTGAGTTTCTAAATAAAATTTGGACACAGACTTCTAATATCTTTTTTTTCTTCTTTAAAACCAATTAGATATAGTACCAAGAAAGGATGTTTAAAACATATACTAGGATTCCAAGGATGGTATTTTAATGGTATTTTAGCACTGATTTTTCTTTAATTTGTATATTTGAAAATACTTTTGTTTGCAAAATGGATTTTCTTAGTGACAGGTGCTACAGGTTTAATTTTCAAATTAATGTCTTTGATATTAACTGATATTGATATCTTGAGGAAACCGTTCAAAAACAGTTGGTGTAAATGTCAGACAATGACTGCATTATGTCACCTAATACCATTATGAGAATATTATGCTCTCAAAAACACTACCTTAAAATACTTTTATGTTCTCAATACATGTGTATTATTCATTGTAAAGAACATGGTGGAACATTTACGGCTAGGTTTCCTCATTTTCTATTTGTAATCCTATACAGAGAGGTTATGTTAATAGGACAGGGAATGTTGGTACCCTTTTATATGGAACGGATATGGAATCAGTTTTCTTTGTAATCTTTGGTGGATATTCTGAGAGCTTTGATAGTCATAGTCATTTATATAGATTTACCTAGTGTGAAGTGCTGTCTTCACACCCCAACATATATACAAAATTTTCTCTGCTGTATTAACACCCTTTTATACAGCTGTATCTACAACACCTGCTACACCACACTCTGTTGGCCATCTTCAACTAAATTTTATATTCAATGCAGAAAAACAAGTCAAAATTGTTCCACAACCAGTAAGAAAGAGGTAGTACTATACCACTAAGGGCTAGCAGTCCAGATTGTGTGTTTGTGGTAGGGATGCCCAATGATTGAATGGCATATTTTGAGTAATGGATGCTGGGTAGTGTATGCACAACAGTGATGGACGTAAACATGACAACAATAAAAAATATCAAAACTTGTCAAAATCTGAGCCTGAGAGATGGAATACTGCTCTACTGAATAGTATGAATGTTTATGAATATTACACTTTCATAAGCAACTATTAAGCAGTATGTACTGTATTGCACATACATATGGCATGTTTCTATATATCTGAACAGTTGGTACTTAGTGGTGTAACCAAGACCAAAATTTTAGTGGAGTCCAAATTGGAGAAATGTGATCTTTCTCATAGTTAATGTACCACAATGCCAAATGTACATTTATACACCAATTACAACTTTATAATCTCTGTTATGCATCCATTCTTCAATTAACTACTCTGACTCTTTCATTTAAAGAGTTCAATTCTGGTTTACAGTTACTTATCAGGGTACATACCTCTAAACAAGAAGTGCAAATCTGGTAGGGTCTTATGACAGATAAACATTGTGTGATTAAGTCTGTAGGCAAACCTAAAGTTCTCTTCTTGGCTGCTCTGAGGTCAGCTGAGAACCAATCATCACTGCTAGTTTTTCCATACAGTAGGCTACGTTCTGCCACTACATTATCAGGAGGTTGGATATTGAATTTGAACTAGAGAAGCTACATGGGAAGTTAAAAAAAATCTTCTGAACAAGGTTCAGACCTGGGTGTTCTTACAGCTACTTACAGCTATGTTGGTACTTAGAGATTATGTCAGAGCATGTTGGTTTAAGTTCTCAACTTACATCAATAGCAAGTTTCTGGTTCTCAGCCCGGTTGCACAACTCTCACACCTCCACTGTAGGCTTGGGTCAGGCTGAATCGGGGGAGTAGGTGGGTGGATTTGAGGTTGGTTTTCTGAACTGAGCGTCATGGAGCCTAGGCTTGATGCTATGGTTATTTGCAGGAAACACTTGTTTTGTTTAGAGAAAAGAGTTCAATTTAGTGGCCTGGTGCTGCATTGTCTTGCATGATAAAGCAGGGGGGTTTTTTTGTTCTTAAAAACATGGACAAAACATAATTCGACTTCTGAGTGCAACTGGTGGTGTAAAATGCAGTTCAGTTATCACTTTCCATCCTAATGCAATTCACCAAACTTCTCTTGAGACAAGCGAATGCTTAATTGTCATTTGAAATTAAATTAGCATTGACTGACAATGTTTAAAGAGTCTCTCTTCAGCTTATAGCTTTGTGCTGTTTGAAGTACACAGCCCTCTGATGGCCTGCTGGCACGTGATAGGTTGAGCTGCGTGTGTGTGTGTGTGTGTGTGTGTGTGTGTGTGTAGGGATGGATGGATTGACAGCAAAGGCAGATAAGTGTTCTGTCACTGAATAATTTATATGACTGTGTATAGCTTATGTATTCAATTAAATATTTTGCATTTTAATCTCATGTCCATTGAGTGGCACATGCATCATCACTACTCTAAAGCAATCAGTGTGGGAGTCAGTTGCCTCTGTAAGTTGGATTTACATGTGTGCTGAACATTGACATTTTTTTAAACACATTTGAGGCTTTATGTATATACTAACTGTAATGTTCTGTTGCTTTTTTCCATCTTTCAGTAAAAATCCCCAGAGTTCTGAACGGACCAAGTGGCCTAGTCACCATGGCAACAGCAATGACCCCCGAGCCCCTGACGCCACTATCACGGTGGTACCTGTACGCCATCCATGGCTACTTCTGCGAAGTCATGTTCACAGCAGCATGGGAATTCGTGGTCAATTGCAACTGGAAGTTCCCTGGTGTGACGAGTGTGTGGGCACTTTTTATCTATGGAACCTGCATCCTGATAGTTGAGCGCATGTACCTGCGCCTACGTGATCGCTGCAATGTCTTGCTACGCTGTCTCATATACACCCTGTGGACATACATGTGGGAGTTTGGCACAGGGCTACTGCTGCGGCAGTTCGATGCCTGCCCTTGGGACTACTCACAGTTTAAGTACAACTTCATGGGCTTGATCACGGCTGAATATGCCTTGCCCTGGTTCTGCGCATCGTTTATTGTGGAGCGTCTGGTCATTCGCAACACATTGCGGCTGCGCTTTGACGAGTGGGATGAGCCTGGCCAGGTTGGAGGAAGTGGTAGAAGAGAAAGTGGAGGAGGAAGGAGAGGAAGAGGAGCTAGGGGAGTGGCCACCAATGCCAATGGCTATGTGAAAGTGGACTGAGTGAGAGTAGGCATTTCCCTCTCCATCTTTAAAAATGTATTTGCCCAGTCTTTTCTTTTCTCCTGAAGATGTTTTTTAGCTTTCTCCTAGCCCATTATCTGGGAGAGAGATATGTTAAGGTTCAGGTGTTGATCAGTGAAAAAACACCTTAAAAAAACAAGAAAGCCACAGCTAGAATAAGGTGTGGGGTTTTAGTGCCCCAACTGCAGTCTCTCCACTAGTGAACTGATGTCTCTCCACTAGTGCTCAAATTCTGATGTGCCTCATTCAGGCATCCCCAAGTATCCCATTAGCCCAGGAAAGGTACAGAGGATTTTATTGTGGAGCTTGTATCGTTTGTCCTTCCCTGTACCATACCTCCCAAGCCAGTCCATCTGCTTCAAAAACATTGGGAGGGATAAAGAGCAGGAAAAGAACACGAGAAGTTCAGTTTCATTAGGGTAATTACATCTTGAAATACAGAAAAATGGGCCAGAATATAACAAATGCTAAAAAAAAAAGTCTATATTTTTTAGCATATTAAAGTTGTGTGCAGTAGCAAAAACTGTTAGGATAGAGAATTTTAATTGTTGAAGTTTGTGTTATTTATTAATATTTATCTAATGGCAGTTAAGTAACTTATTATAGGCTTATAGTATGTTGTATACTGTGCCCTAAATTAATGCATTGAACTTGAATCTAGTGTTTTTATACTGAACAAAAAAAGAATGCTTGAACATGCATGAGAATAGTGTCTTCCAGATTTTTTAACAAGAGGCAAATCTGAAACGAATTCTGTAAAAGAACTGTGTTTATTTTTAACCATATGGATTAAGGCACGAAGGAGTACTGTATTGTATTCACTTGTACTGCTGATAGTTAGGATTTAAATATGGGATGTCTTAAAATATTGTGTGAATATACTGAAAAGTGCGTCAAGAGAAGTGGGGGAAAATGTGATCTGCTGCTATGTTCTTTAATTGTCCACAATGTCTCTGTATTAATTAAAAGTGACCAGGCCTTATGCACTACAGTCCCTAAAAATAAATAAAGGTTTTCTAGGCTCAAGAATGAAAAGTCCAAACATGAAAAAAAAACCCCCAAAACAAACAGAGAAACAAAAAAACTGGCTAAAACTTTTTTTGTACACTGATTAACAACTTTAATGTTAACAACTTAATGCATGTTAAATTATGGTTGATAATCTCACAAAGTTTTAAATATCTGTTTTTATTGTATTGAAGTAGATGATGATCTTGTATCAAAATCCAGGCCATTCCATCTGTTCAATAAATAGAAGTAATACATTTTATTGAAAGCACCAATCGCAGTGGAAAAATACCTGTACACAAGATATTTCTAAATATAATAAAATAAAAATAATCAAACATCATACAAATATTCCCCACTATGGACATTAAAGTCCATTTAACAGCTTCTAAGTAAAAAAGTGTATCTGGACTGGGAGCCAGTGGAGACTGATGAAAGTCTGAGTGATATTGTCCTAAGGTTTGATACATATCAGAACCCTTGCTACATGTATATAATCTGATGATGATGTATATGATCTGGGTAACCAGTCAGGAGAACATGTTCATGATTAAGATGAGAACACATTGCACTGGGGTATAAAAATGAAGTGATACCATGAAGTAGCTTCATGGACTCAATGAAGCAGCAGTAGATATTAAATGAAAATCTGGCTGCCTCTGCCAAGAATTTACATTTGGGTCATCGTTTGGATCTTTCAGCAGGACAATGAGCCGAATATACATCCAAATCCACACAAAAAATGGTGCAGTGACCATTTGACATGCCCATCTCAGTCACTTAAAGTAAAGTCCATTCAAATCCTGTGGGGTGAGCTGAAGATGTGAGTCCAGAAGAGAGGACCTAGGACTCTAGTAGCTGTGGAGAGATTCTGTTTTGAGGAATGTCTCAGATTGCTTGCTCTGTGTTCTCTAATCTCATCAAGCTTGGTGGTATTAGAGACTCAATGCTGGTATTATACAGAGTAGACTCAGTGCTATTATATAGTCATCATGATGTTGAGCCCACCATTGTGAAACCCCACCACCCCCCTGTCCACACCAACAACGGGGCACAGCCTAACCCCCCCCCCCACGCACACACTATAATTCGAGTGTCTCTGCTATAAGTTAGAAAAATATATTTCTTACTTGTTTCTTATTTATTACTTATTCGCAGGGATTTTCCCAGGGATCAAGTTGAGCTGCAGAACTGATGAATATGTATTTTAAGGAGGAGTGTCAGTGGAGAGTGCAAAAATGAAGGATGGGTTTATTCTAATTATTATAATAGGTCCTTGTGCCTGATTTACTCAAAGAAAAACAGCTTATTTAATCAGACTATTTACCACTCAGTGAAAGCATGTTTTAATTTAGGCACAAACATAAAAATTGTTTTTAAAATCTACCTGGTTTCCATCTGCAGTAGTGAATCAGGGGCGAGTCTTTATTTGTATCACAAAACTAAGGATTAAAACTTACCAGCAGAGCGAACTCTCCCATTCACTGCTGTTTGACAAATTCACAATTTCAAATATTCACAGATATGCTGTATTAAACACACAATTCCTAATCATTGTATTGTTATTAACAAATTTTCACCATGTCTTTCCCTGCACATTTAACTAAGAATATTTCATGTTTAGGAAAAATATAATCAAGGAATTATTAATATTGTAATGACTAGAGGAAACTCTTGCTGATTTATTGTGACATCCTGGCTGTTATAATCCTAATTTTCCGCATTGCATTTGAAGCAGCCCTAGCTTAGGCTAATTACCTGGCCAGCCTTCAGTGACTTCAAATAATTACTGTTTTTTCTGAGTAGGTAATAATAGCTAGGGTTGGAAACCGAAACTCTAAATTAGAAGCAAATCCAAAATGCCAGATACCAGGTGCCTGTAAAAAAAAAATTACTTTTGGTTTGGCTTATTATGGAGCCCCCTAAGAGTTTTGGTTGGGATTTTTTAGCTACTTTTGTATTCTCTCATAACACTTTTGCATTACCTCGCAATACTTTTTAACCCTTAATGCGAGGTAATGCAAGAGTATTGTGAGGGAATGCAAAAGTAGCTAAAAAAAAATCCCCACCATGACCCTTAGGGGGCTCCGTAGCTTCTATAGCACACTTTATAGGCTAAAACTCGGGATTTCCATTTTACATGACTACCCACCTAGTTTCTGAATGTTGGTTTACTTTATAGGAAAAATGACTACATATTGAAATCTCTCGTGCTTTTTTTGTTGTCCCCTGAAGATATTTGTTTGTTTATAGAAGTTGGTGAGGACCACACAACTGTTAATTAGGCTCTGATGAATGCAAACATAAAACAAGCAAGGTGTACTTTCTTACTCCTATGACTGTAAATCTGGTAAAGGGCAACTGTGGTATAATGTCTCAATGTGTCTCTGTCCTTAATTAAGCCTTAACAATACACATGAATCATTAAACCTTAATGATACCCATTGCACTTAGTGTTAATGTTATATACATACTGTACACTCTTTATTGCCAACTATTTAGTGCCAATGGACAATGTGGTACTGCATGAAAGCAGTGATTTTTAAGACCATACATGCAGTGAAGAGTATTTATAACATTGTCCATGGGTTGGATTCCACCAAATCTGCTCTTCTGGCACAAAATCAGTGAACACATTACAGTGATTACATTTACCAAACCTTGAGTGACAAATAGCATACAAACCCAATATTATATAACCATATCTACTTAAGTGAACCTTGACCAATCACACCATATAACCACACACTCATGAAACATATCCACTCATGAACCAACCTAAGTCCTATTAGCCATACCAATAATTTAAAAGTCCACCATTTCCACAAAACCAGACTTTAAATAACCACATCTTACCAGTTGAGTCAAGTAATAAGAAAGATGGAAAATAACTTGGTCTACCAGCTTTACCAGTTTGGCCTGTGTTTCAGCAGCTGGTATCTGCTCAGACAGAGGCGCAGTATTCAGCTGGGTAATCCAAATTTCACTACTTAGTACCCATAACCATACTTGACATACCCACTAGCTGTGATTAGCCATACCTCATTAAACCTTAAAAAGCACAACCATACCCACAAATATCAATAAAACCATTCTGGATGAACCACAGCAACATATACATCTAGTCCAGTGTTTCTCAATCCTCCTCCTGGAGCCCCCCCCCCCCCGTCCTGCATATTTTCTGTCTATCCTTGCTCCAAACCAAACACACCTGATTGAAGATCTTGTGATTAACATGCTCTTGATTAAATCAGGTGTGCTCAGCTAATCAAAAGTGCCACTGATGAGTTCAGTCAGGCAAGTAGAGTAGGGAAAGATGGAAAACATGCAGAGCAGGGGGCCCCCAGGAGCAGGATTGAGAACCAGTGATCTAGTCTGACAATAACCATATCCCTAAGCCTAGTCCTATATCCCTAATCCTAACCCTCATAGGTGGTGCAGGAATTTAAAATTTTCAGTTAATAAATTAATAAGTTGATTAACAATTTAAGCAGATTTAATGATTTATTTCCAGTTAGTTTTCAGAGTGCAATTAGTTGATTAAGAAATGTTGTTTTTGAGACAAAGCTTATTAGGGCCTTGAGTTGTAATGTTCTCTTTTTTCCACCAGGTGTCCTTATCACACCAACAACCTACATTAAAAGCTTAAAGGTTTTTTTTTTTTGAGTCTAATGACAATCATATTGTTTAGCTTTGCAATATCAGCCTTTTAGAATATTAATCACTTTTAGAACATCCATTTTATAGAACATTATTCATTATGTAGATTGAAGGGAAATGCCTTTTTTACTCATTATTTACTACTTCATTATGTTTTTGTAGTCTGCTGCAGTTGTCAGCTTTCCAAAAAGCTAAATAATGCATTGCATAGCATCCACACATTGACTATGGAGGCAGCAGGTGATGCTAACGTTCATGGTGCAACTGTAAACATTGAAAAAAAAAAATCAAACTATATGATAAGAATGTCACTTTCACATAGTTTTCAGATATTTTCTGAGTCAAATGTTCATAAAAACAGTTCCTTTTTTTGTCTATAAATACTGTTAGCTGGCTCATTTGCTGTTACATAGAAATTCTTACCTTGCCGAGCACACTGCCTATTTCTTGGTGCTCTAATAGGAAATTGACATCACACATATGTGCTCACCTGACTTGGGTGTGCCTCTGCACCTGTGGAAACTTTTTAGTTCCTGATATGACAACCTACAGGTACAAGCACTCCAAATACAGACAGGCTGTTCAATTGTAATATAACAGCTACCGAAACATAGACAGCAGTCCCAGAGGGGAACATTTTGAAAGACAATTGTATGTGTTTTTATCTCATGGTAGGAACCAAAGGATATGAATTTCTGACAGTTTTGACCTGAGGATATTTGGCTGGTCCCACATAGGCATAGGTCTAATTAGCTGTATTAATAATTATGTCAATGGAATGTCCTCATAAGGATAGTAAGATAAACATTAAAGTGTGTGTGTGTGTGTGTGTGTGTGTGTGTGTGTGTGTGAGAGAGAGAGAGAGAGAGAGAGAGAGAGAGAGAGAGTATAGTTTTTATTTCCTGTCTGATTTCTGTACTTTCCTTGAATGTGTTCCAACATCATGAAGTGATGCAAATGTGTTCCAACATCATGAAGTGATGCAAAAATGGCCCAAGCTCAAAATGGTTTGAAAGCCACAAAAGTAAAAAGAGTCACAGGGGAAACAGCTATATCTGTGTCTTTTAGGTTCTGGCTGGAGCGAGTGTAGAGTATATGGTGACTTTAAAAACTGCCAGTTCACAGAGCAAAAGATTGTGTCATACTACTCTTAAGGGGTACGTCAAGCAGGACAAAGAGAATAGGTAGGTCAAGGCCCAATGCCTTTGAATAGGCTCTTACAAAGCAGGGTACGAAAACACACACCAAAAATTAAAACTTGCATGATGAGCACATATTTTAGATAATCCAGTCCTGGAACTGTCATATTGTTATTTTTCCATCCTTGACTGCAGCTTTAATGAGGACATAGGCACAACACTGATATGTGAGTCACATGAAATGAGTCATATACTTGTATAAACATGTAAAAAGGAACAGCAATTTTGTACTGGTTACATTTGTGATTTTATGATCTCAGCCCTCTGTCAATCTCTTGCTCTATCCCTAACAGGTATTTCCACTGGTGTTTATATCCACTTATCAATATACAGTAGTTTCACATTTCCCCTTAACAGCCTCATTCTCAAAAGCCAAAACAAACATCGACCAGTGGAGGTGTCTCTGTGTGTTATGGCGGTTTTTAAACGGTGGGCAGCTGTACCTTATGCCCTTGTAACAGGTTGCCGTTATGTAAACGGCTGCGGCTTATCTCTTGTCCAACTTTGTATAACGAGATGTGGAGGTTCCCCACACTGCTTTGCATTTTTACAGGAACGTTTGAGCAGTAAGTTCCTGTCATTTGACTACTTTGTGACGTAAAGTAGTCGCTCCCCCTTTTTTTCTGCTATCCAGGTGTTTTCAGTTATGTTCCCTGGTGCATGACGGTAAGACAAACTGTTGGAAGATGTCACACATCAACTTGGCAGTTGTACAGTTTATGCAGTAGTGAGTGTGTGTGTGTGTGTGTGTGTAGATGAAGATGTAGGAAATGGATTTGTACAAGCAGGAATGAGGGCCAAGCTTTATGTGGTCTTGCTGGCTTTGGGGATTGTAGGGTTTAGGTAACATCCTGTATTTTTTTTTTTTTTTTAAATCTGCTTCGTGGAAGCTCTTTTTTGTGTGATATATTTGTTTCTGTTTCCAGTGAGTGACTGTTCTAATGCTGTCACTGCCTTCAACACTCAGGTACAGCTCTCTGGCCCTCTCTTTCCTCCTCACTCAGTTTCTCCCACTTGCTCTCCGTCTCAGAATCACATCCAGGGTTTCAAACTGCACCACAGCCAGGTACTGTGCAGATCATGAATTATGGTAATGGCTCCTGGCAGGAGAGAAAATAAGTGCAGTTATTAAAATTAATGGCCGCTGCTTGTCCTGCGGTCCAGACCCCAGGCAGGGGAGGAGAGGGTGGGGAGCCAGAGCTCTCAAATTCCCTCTCTCAAGCACCAGTACCTCTTTAAATGTGTGCACATGTTTATGTGTGCGTCTGTCCTCCAGTTTCATTTCACAGGCCTCTCTTGCATGGTTTGGCGAGTGTATTGGCAGAATGAGGCGAAGTGCCAGGCACTTGACAACTATTGAGGTATCTGGCCTGCTTTTGCCTATTTATGTTTTTAACAAGGTCCGCAAGGCTGCACACAGACCCTTCTCAGTGCTGAAGTTTTCCCCTCACATTCTGTCTTTTGAAGTGAGAATCTAGCACTCAGTGCAGTCTGACGTAATAGCCGGTTCTGAAGAAACCCTAAGGCCAACCTTGGTCTGCAGACCTGTCTTACTAGACTCTGTGGACATGCACTTTGTATTTTCACAAATGCCTCTTACACTGTTCAGATGTAGCTCCTGTCACACTCCAGTGCTCTCATCTTAATGACCATTCACAAGCCACAAAGTTTGTCTCCACTTGGCCTTTCATTTACTGCAATTTGGGGATTGAGCACGGAGCATTAAATTTGTTTACCCAGTTTGAAGTTTTTTTTTTGTTTTTGTTTTTTTTTTGGCTACCAGAATTCCTTCTATGTTTGTCCATGGCACAGGAAGTCCTTTGGTGCATTACATAGATTATTACTTTACTTTACTTTTTTTTTTTTTTTTTTTAAAGAAATGTTTATAGTAGGCTATATATAAATCAATGTCACGCTGAGAGGAAAACATGCTATTCAGTGTTTTGTTATGGAATTTACTGATGTATGACTTTTATAATGGTACAGCATTACTCTGACATTATATACATATTAATTATGCTATGCAGTCATTAATTATCTAGCCTACACATAAATTAGACACTTTCAGAGACAAAACAGCAACAGTTATCTCTTCAAAGGCAGCAACATCCAGTGGCATGAGCTTTATTGTTTGTGTGTGTTTGTGGCATGTTTTTATATCTTGTTGGACACTAAGTGTCTCCGCATGTACTGGAATATCTGACAGTTTTGACCTGCTAGTGACTTTTGGCTAGGCCCCATGAGAAAAATTGCTTTAAAAAACCTCTAGCTTTTATTTAAAAATAGTCATAAATGTTTCCTTTTGGTTACTGAGGTTAAGGTTATGGGTTGATTTAGGTCTAAACATTGCATTTACTAGCTTCATTAATAATTATGTCAGTGAAAGGTCCTCACAAAGATAGTAACATAAATATGTATGTGTATTTCTGTCAATTGTGAGTGACTAACCATTAATGTTAGTGCTTTTGTAACTGGCCCAGCAGAGACAATGGTGTTTAGAAGCTTTGAAACTCAAAAGTCAGTTCGGTTATTCAGGCTGTTTATTAGGTTGTATGTCAGTATACAGTATATCAGTCTGTCAGTGCATATTGTAGCACAGTCTCTGTATTACTCTATCAGATGTGCTGAGTTGTGCGTGATCCAATCCAGATTTACACTGCTTTAGTTAAGCAGTGAGGGATCTTGAGAGCCCCAGGAGTGTGTTTCTGAGTGTCAGTCTTGGCTGTGGTGTTTGCTGAAAGAGAGCTCCACTGGGGTGTACAAGACAGTGTGACCTGTGTTATTGCAGGTGTGTGTGCATATTACGCCTGATTATGAAATATGTGAGACATTCACTACTTTTATTTTTTCAACCGCTTGGATCATGTCAGAGTGGCCTTTCGAGGTTTTACATAAACAGCCTGATTTCCTGGACAGAGACAGAGTAGTAAAAGATATAAGACTTAACTTAAAGAAATACATTCTGACTGATGGCTCACGTGTTCAGTTTGGTTTATGAATGTAGTAGAGCTCTTTCCTATGATCTCAATACTAAGTCACATATGTGAAGTAAACAAAGCATCTCTGTAGTAGGCCTGTACGTTTTATACATACATACATACATACATACATACATACATACATACATACATACATA
>JAOTRR010000002.1:12278708-12291021 GCA_028570945.1 Gogo arcuatus
CACACACACACACACACACATATATATATATATATATATATATATATATAAGTTATCAGCATTCATGTGTTATTATGCTAAATGTATGGACAACAAATCACTATTTGCTCTGATCGATTCACATCATCAGGCCTGCAGTATGAGAATATGATGCTACTACATAATCTACACAGCCTTGTCCAATTACCACAGGTTCTGTCCCCAGGTCCCAGGGGCTCTAAATGCACAGAGGAGATATTAGTGTTCACCTTGGATCTTTAAAATCCAGTAGAGCCACATAAGTCTAAATGAGAGGCCCAATTGAGTTTCTATAAAAAGAGTCAGATAGTAAAAAACACACTTTCGTGGGGAAATTTGGCATGTTGTTTTTGGATTGGAGCTCAGTTGGAGTTTTTCAACTGGTTGGCTTATTTCACTCAGGGGAGGTTTCTTTCACCTCTGTTGCTCTGCTTCTCATGAAGAAGTCATTTTACATCATGTCTGCACTCCAAAACATTTCAGGCCCGCACTTTTTAACCTTCATGGTTATTAGGAAAGGAGTGGTCTCTGCAGCCTTTGCATGCCAAGATTAGGCTGAGACACAGTGTATATGTATGAGAATGGTGCCTGAATCCTGGACTATACCTACCACTGAGGACTTATCTGTATGGAATTACATTATAATAGATTACTGCCAGACCCACTTATTTCTGCCAGGCCCTTAAGCAACTGCAGTTTTCTTTTGCCTGATTGATTTATGATTTGTATCAACTTAGCGAGCCTTTGTGGTTATCTCCACAAGCATATGAAATAGTCAGATGTAAAAACTGGTGCAGGCCATCCAAAGTTCAAAGGTCCCAGAGGCTAAGCACCAGGTATAAATTTTTCATGTTTGTTGCATTGTATTTTAGTGGCCAATAAGTAGATTCAAGAATATATAAAAACTAATATTACCCTATAGAGGAAGAAGAAGAAGAAGAAGAAGAAGAAGAAGAAGAAGAAGAAGAAGAAGTGCAGCTTGGCAGTGTTGGGGCTTGAACCACCAGCCTTCTGATCAATAACCCAGCTACCACTGTCCATAATTAATATACTTAATTATTATTAATATACCATGCTAATGACCAGGCTTTTTAAAAGTGAAACAGTGCAAACTGTCACCAAGAACCATAGCAACCAAAATAAACCAGTGGAACCTGAGATGCATCGGAGACATGTTACTTTGTTCCTTAGCCGTATTCCAGCAGCTCTCTTTTGTTGAATATTCATCTCCATTTCCCACAAAATGGCTCCTCAATTGTTGTCCAAACTGCTTGTGAGTCAATATTACAAGCCACTAAGTAACAATATGGTAGTATTAGAGTTCCTATTTTCTTGTTTTATTTGAATTTATGAATTGCTGGACCATATTTTATGTGTATACCACCTATTAGAGAATGATCCCACACCTCCAATACATGTGTGTCTCAAGGCTGCCTTGAGTGGGAATCAGTCAGTCAGTCAGTGGGCAAAAACTGAAAGGATTTATAGAAATCTATGCTTTATCATGTGCACTTTCTGCACCTGAACCTGTCCATTCATCACAAATGTTGACTTTTTCAAGTCAGTGACATGTAAGTGACAAATATATGTGTAGACTAATGGAGGAAACGTTACCAACAAACACATCACAATAGCAAGGAACAACACAGGCTGCACTAATAATACAGGAATATATGAATCAATAACATAAGGCCTCCCCGCCTAGCTGAACTATGATACCGTGAGCCCGATCCTGCCTAGCAGGTTTTGTCCCATTGCAATCTGATTGGCTAAAGGCCAATCAGCAGATAGTGGGCAGGTTTTAAAGACATTGTTAAGTACCAGGGACACTCCTTTAAGGGTACTACCCCAGGGCATAGTCAATTTCTGCAATTTCAGCTTCTGTTCACTTGTGAAATGTTGTGTAGATGTGCACACACACCAGCGAAAAGGAAACTAGGCTGATGGGACGGTTATAGAGCTTTAACCAACATTAGACTGAAGCCAAAATCATTACATCATCGGACTGATTGTTTTATTTATCCTGTTCCATACTTTCCCATTCATTCATTATATGAATATGAATTTGTTTACCAGCTAATAGAAAGCAGTAAAACGAGTATGAATGTCTGAAACTATCCCAAGGACAGCATTAGACTGTCTAACTAAACCTAAATAAGGTTACTAATAAGGTTACTCGGGTTCTTGAAATTCTTGAATGTTTGCATAAGCTATGGGTCAGAGGTCATAGGTCATTAGGTTATCCTCTAGACAGTCCAAAATCACATTGGCATTGCCCTTGAGTGCTGCACTGTGTGTGTGTGTGTGTGTGTGTGCGCGTGTCCTGTGCACTCCCACGAGATTCTGTAACAGATCTCAGACGTGACCGCTGTGATCCAACCCAGGAGCAGCAGCTTGAGCTGTGTGCGGCACATAGTCTCTCATACTCTCTCATACTATATCAGGTCACACCAACACAACAGGACAGCCTGGCCATCATGTTTGATGTTGGCTCCTCAGTTTTCTTGACATTTGGTCCGTCTGTTCACACTGCGATCCAGGCATTCCTCAGTTGCCTATCAGACCACCCGGCTCTCGTGCGACACCCGTCCAGGTTTCCTTCTCTCTCCCTGAGTCGCATGCTTCACCCTACACCCCTCACCCTCTGCTCTGAGGCCCATCTGGACTCCTGTTAACCTGCTTGCGTTCCACAATCAGGATGGTGCACAGTGTGTGTATGTTTGCCTGTGTGTGTGTGTGTGTGTGTGTGTGTGTGTGTGGCCAGATGCCTATCAAACACCAGACATTGTATCTGTGCTATCTAGTATCTCCTATCTGGATAAAGAGAGCCATGCTGGACATATAATATTCCCTTGCTCCTCATTACAAGGAATTGAGATCCACCTTTCGTCATTTTTAGGGTTTCGAACGTGCGGATTCTTGGTGCTCCTGTCTGAGGTTGTTTGTAGAATAACGCTGTTATGAAGGCAACAGATTTTTCGGAATGAATGGGAGAAAATGAATGAGTGACATTTAATTGGATGAAATGTTGATGAAGAAATTGGTGATGATTGTGTGACTCAGGAGCAATACAGAGACTGCTTTAGGAGTTTCTTTCTACTTTTGTAATCTAAAGGACTTTACCCTTCACTTTACTGGCCCATTCAGGTCAAGGCCTTGGGCTGTGTCTGCTGCTGTTTTCAGATGCCTGGGATAAGCAAGGTGTATATGGAAGTCTTTATGGATGTCTCGAACAGGTGTCAGATGCGAGTAGCAGTAATGGAGGCTGTGTTCCTGATAGATAAGACTATGAACTGTCTTGTTTAATAGGAGTGCCAGTTCAGCATGGTCAATGTGTAACCAGCCTGAGCTGTGTGTCTTATGACTCTCATAGTTCAAAAGACACCTGTGAACACAAAGGGACAGACATACAAACACATGCACAGACATGCATACAAATATTCACTGCACTGACAACGTGTCTGTGGTAAAGCTGATTTTGATGTAAATTAATTTATGGTTGCTTCTCAGACTTCACCTCAGTCTGGTAGAAAGCATGTGCAGACCTTTCTACATGATTCATGCCACCATATCACTCATTCTGTACTCTGTCCTGTTGTAACTGAAGTCTGACATCATTTTTATATCGGCTTCACCTGACTATGAGGCGTACTAAGAATTTTTAGTAAACAGGTCTTTAATCTCTTTCTTTCTTTAACTTGTGGTGTTCTTCTTCTGCTGTACTCCAAAGCAAACAGCTTTATTGTCCATCCATGAAACTCACACAGAAACACCAATTTCTCAATGTAGTTCTGCCTTTTGTTTTATCTGAACAAGTTACTTTTGATGAACAAATAGGTTAAATAACGGAAAATGTTTGCTCGTTAGAAAATTTAATGATTGCCTTTTCCAACAGGCCTGCCAATAATAATGTTTCTTTATGAATGCGATATTAAGCCCAAAAGACTCCAAATTCGTTTTCCCCCATTTCCTGTTAAAAAATAATGACTCTTGTGTAACAACCTACTCCTTACCCCCACTTAATGAGTCTTAATTGGACCTGTAAAACCTTTACAATAAGCCTGCCTCCACATGGAGTCGGCTAGAGAGTTTGTGGCATAATCAATGTGAGCTTTATGTACCTGAGCCACAGAAAGGCTCAGTAAACTGGCCAAAGCTAGAATCCAGAAAAAGAATGAAGAGGATGAGATCTTTAATAAGGATGGGGACTAAAAAAACCCTACTGTACCTGTTCAGATTCCAGACAGCTTTTCTCAAACTCATTTGACTGTTCTACTTCAAACCTGAACCTGATATTGTGAGCACATAATAGGCCTTTCGACATCTTGTCTGTACTGTTGCCATTCTATGAAACCTTAGTTTGATGACATAAACACTTCAACAAAAAATTGTCAACTCAAGACCACCCTTGTTGTTTGTTAGGGTATTTTTTGTCTTAACTATGATATAAACCTAAAAATAAAGCAACATTATCTCTACCGAGGAAGCCTAACATTGGCAATGATGATCAAAATATCATCAAAAAGAATTTATCAATAAAACACTGGATAATTGAGTAAAATTTCCACAACCTTTAGTGGAATTGGAGAAATGTAAGTTTGGTATTTTTCATTATGATACCTTTCTGTATTTTATGTGTTAAAGGAAATTTGGTGTCATATAATTACCTTATTATGGTTCGTGATTGACCTTGTTGTGTGTTACTGGTTTCATTATGATAATACATATAATTAGAGCAATATTATGCAATTTGGAGCTCTGCCCAATGTTCTCAGCAAAAGAAATCTGAACATGACAGTTTGTTAGGGTGTGGCACTCGTGTATGGTGGTTGGTTAGACCAGATTGCTTCCTCACTCAAAAGGCAAAAGAAAGGTAAAGGTGTATAGACAGAAAAGAATTCATCTGATATTTAGTGTTCTTTGAGAAAAGACAAAACTGCGCTCTAAATATAATGCATGTGTTAAGTAACATGAATATTTAGCCCCATGTGCTTCCCTTGTCCAACTAAAATATTTTATTACCCTACAGATGTGTTTCCAGCAATTTGTTGGAAAAATGATAAGTGAGAGAGCATGGCTTTTCAATATTGTAGAAAAATATCTATAAGAAAGACCATTTATATAGTTTTCAAGACAGAGATAAATGCAATGCTATGTATTTAAAGTGTAATAAACTTTACCACAAGGAAATGTTGACGAATGAAATGGCAATGCTCCAGCAGGGGGCAGTATGATGGTTCCCTCAGGGATTTAAGCAGCAAGTTATTGTCCATAGATCAGGTGTCTGCACTTCAGATTTAAAAAATGTATATATATTTTTTCCCTTCGTTGATTCAACTAACCAGGTGATTATTCAACCCTGTGAAAGTCTGGTGTGTTAGAACAGCGGATTGAGAACAGCTGTCATAGGCATCGCTTAATGCCATCCAACAATACTCCTTCTTTTGCATGTGTATAATCACACTTTTCACACCTTAGTATATCTCACATATATATTATCACACATATACAACATCTGTTGTGTGTGTGATCTCACCACTTGCAACATCATTATAATCACTTTTAATTTGTCCCCACGGCTCATATGCAGTTCAGACCAATCAGCAGTTCCTCATATACTCTGTAGAGAATGCTAGGGATTCACACAATTCACTACAAACTAAGCAGGAATTTGTATATGGTACGTATTGATGTATTATAGAACTTTATCACTGCATCCTAGTCTTGGTTATTCTGTACTGTGACAAGCCCACTGGGACCAAGGATATAAATAAGTGGCTGAATATATTTATATATATTATAACATGCATCATATAGTTAAGGTAGTATTCAAAATATTCCAAAATATAAGACAAAGCAATGCTGTTGTTGTTTTTGACTGTTTGGTGGAACTCTAAGCATACCTAATTTTATAGTAATTGGCCAATTACTCAATTACTCAGTGACAATCTGTTGACAATGCTACTTTAATGCTGCCTTGTGTTAAGCTGATTTGTGCGTATGTGACTGTGTGTGTGTGTGTGTGTGTGTATGTGTGATGGCAGTGAAGTGAAGATGATTGTGGTTTTCTTGAAATGTTAGATCGACAGGATTTGGGGAACTGAAAGCCAGTCTTCCTGAAACGGTCATTTTCTGTGAGTGTGTGGTCGCTTTTTAAAGCACATTTAATCTGCTGAGGTGGTTTGATTTTTGGGTGTGTGCAAATGAGTGTATATGGGAGCATGTGCATGTGCAGGCAGGGACGTGTGTATGTGCGCACTCGTGTGCGCGTGTGGGTGGGTGGGTTATATAAATTAATATGGAAGCTGATCGTTCCAGAGGGGAGCTACAATCATTCCCCTGATATGGTGAAAAAGTGCAGCACTGCAAAAATGCATTCCAACCCAGAATGAGTGAGCACTCCACTTCCACGACTATCAGGTTCTCCTGCACGCCTGTGGCTTTGGCCTATCTTACTTCTGGTGGTGGAGAAAAAGAGAGTTGAAAAATATAGATGATTAGTTCTGATGTGGGCAAAGCAAAGTGTCCTGTTTATAGATGAATGCCTCTCATAAGACAGAGATAAAAGCAGAGTGATGAGGGAGAAATCCAGCTCTGGAGCAGAACATGCACTTCTCTTACAAACTTTATCTCTTGGTCTTTGCCTGGAAACTAGCAGCAAATTAAACCAGTCTTTGCTCTCCAGTATAGGCCATTCATTCATTAATTTCTAGTAGGTAGAAAAGTGCAAGCACTGCAGAATACAGTATGTGTGTAAATATAGGTCTGCTGTTCTTATGTCCATAGTCCTTAGACAGTCCAGATCAAATCTGTCTTCTTCAAATCTGTGCATGTTTAAGAGAGAGGAACAGAGAATGTGTAGAAAGCGGTGCAGCAGGCAAAGGGGATTTTGTGACTACTAATGAGCTGAGGTAATGAATGTGCTCAATAGACCCTTTTAAGCATCTTACTCTGCATTAGCATTAGTCACTGAAGACCATACATATATTGCTTAAACAGTTAGTACTTCATATTTAATCAGGCACCCCAATTTCAGAATCGGTGGAATCTACTTACTGGACAGCGGTGTCCAGGGGCAACCAGTCGTCTGCTGAAGGTTCGGCCTCCTCCTGGCCTTGTCTTTGGCTGAAAGCTGAAATTCTTTGTGTGAGGCCTTCAGTTGCCAAGTGAGAGTGAGAGACTGGGCAAAGCAGTGGGAGATGTGTATGGGTTAGAGGGAGCCAGAAGGGGGCTTTCTTTGCCTCTCTTTTCTCCTCTCAATTTTTTTCTCTCTCTCTTTTTGTGGCCTTTCTTTGGTCCTTTTCTTCTACCCTGTGAATGAAAAGATAATATTGATTTGTGTCACTCTGGCTTATTATTCTCCGCAAGGCTGGGCACACTGATGCCAAAGCCGATGTGAAGCATAGCCTATTTACTTATTAACTTAACTTTCGATGTGTGTGCATTTCCATAGGGGAGAGAGAGAGTAAGAGAAAGAGAGAGAGAGAGAGAGAGAGAGAATGTGTCTTTTGGCCTTCTTGCTGACCCACAGACAAACAGAGTGGTTTGTCAGGGAACGGCTTTGCAGGAGCAGTAGCAGCTGTTGTGCTGGACTTCTCTCACTTCCCTTTACCAGACACATTGCCTCCACACTTCTTCTTTCCCTTCTTCTTTTTACACATGGTCAGAGGGATGAAGACTTGTTTTGAACAGTGGCTGCTACAGTTTCACATCACACACACATTTAACGTATTACTCATGTCTTAGTCAGATGGAGGAGTTGTGTAATTATTATTTCACTGCTTATCCTCTATTTTATGTGTAGAGCTGCAGTACCTGCTGAACAATGTGTTCAATCACACACACACACACACACACACACACACACACTGAGCTAATAAGGCACGGTAATAAGACAGTGAACAGTGATCATGTGAACGCTGGGGGAATTTTTGTTGCTCTACTTCAACTAGTAAAACCACCTGCGATGTTCCTACACACGAAGTGAGGCCAATTTTGGTCTGTGTGGGTGGGTAATGGAGGAGGAAATGATTGTGTGTACAGATAGAAGTACTTTCATGTGTTCACATGTATGAGCACATGAACGCACATGTATATTTTTTTCCGAGAGAACTGAAACTGTGATGAAATGTGCTCTTGTTAGATTGCACTATACCAGAATATGAAATTTCTATACATACTGCTGTCAGTACAGCGTTCTGTGAGCACTCATACATTTCTGAACAAATCACTGTGATTAGAGTTTCTCTGTGTGATTGTGTGTGCGCAAGCTCACATGTCTGTACACAGTACATAATTGAATCTCTGTACAGTATTATCAAGCACACCTGTTAGTATGTGCGTACCATGTAATCTAAACCCATGGTTCTGTCATATAAAAACAGGGTTTTCTCTCAGCCCATCTGTCCTGGGACAGGAGGGATGGTAGAGTGAGGTTGACACTATGCTGTATTCAATTCAGCACTCTCATTTTAGTGAAATCAGATAATGTTATTAATAACTGCTCCAACATTATTCCGCTTCTTTTCTCATTATTACTCCCTTTGTGGGCCTTTTCTTCTCCTGGGTCTCTCTTTTCAGCAAAGATGATACACTATCCACTTCTGGTAAAAATGTCAGCCACTGTCTGGTTACCATGTCTGCCATTGTATGTGCTACCTTAGCCTCCACAAGGGATATGGGACAACTACCCTTTGTGTGATGGACAAACATGTGATGTTTTCAGTCTGCTGCTTAGCTCTTCACAACACCTTTAGTCTATTAGTAGGACATTGTGTCAAGGGCTGTTGATCATTATTGACTGATTTTGGAAACTTTTCACAGCCAGCCAGAGTAAAATGAAGTGTTAAGTAAACCTCACCAGGAGAAACACACATGTTCTGTGTTGGAGTGTGATGAAAATTATTTCACAGATAGATCACACCTTTTTCTGGTCCTTTCATTTTTCTGCTTTTGGACATGTGGTCAGCATATGTATCATGGTCTAACTCTCAGATTGTGCGTCTCGGGACCATCTGACCAAGTCATTTACTTTTAGAAAAGGTTCTCCTTTTGTTTCAGCCTTCAGACATATAAGACATTCATTCATTTATCTTCAGTAACTGCTTTATACTGGCCATGGTCACAATGGATCTGGATGCTAGTTTGCCCAAGGACATCACTGAAACATATATTCACACATTTCTTCACACCTATGGCAATTTAGTATGGGAGGAAACCACTGGAAGGAAACTGGATAACCCAGAGGAACCACACAGACATAGGGATGATGTGCGAAACTCCACACCGAGAGTAACCCTGCGAGGCAGCAATGCCATTCACTGCACCTCTCCTCCACACCTAATGTTTTATTTATATGTTTGTTGGTTTGTTTACTTCTTTTTATTTGTTTGTAAGCTTGTTTTCTATACTTTGCTAAAATGTGTGCAGATTTGATAAACTTAGCAAATACTGACTATCATTGCATCTGACCTTGCGACTTACAAAAATAACCACCTCTGAGATCTGTGTATGTTCAAAGAATGTACTTCCTCAAACTGAAATCTAGTCATGTATGTAACTTTAAACCTCAGATAACTGCCAGTGGTGGTGAGAATCACCTGGATACCTTCTTAGTCTTGTGCACACATATACCAAGACCTTCTAACCCAAAGTCTCCAATTCACAAAAGGACATATGATGCAGTATTTGCAATAAATAACGCTGACATGCAGTCATATTTCCCTTTCCCGTTCTCAGCAAATTCTTGCCAACTCAGCTCTGATTCTGAATGACAAAGAATGACAGATACCTGGGGGCCCATAAAACCACAGCTATATACGTAACTAGTGTTCTATTGCACCCTTCACACCTGCCAGGAGTGGTGCAAATCACTGACCCACCTCCCAGGACTCATGGGGATGGTGTTCAGAGATGAACATCACAGTCATGTCACTGGGAGGAGTGATGTTTACCTTGTAGAACCTGGAGAAAGTGCAGACTTGTTGAAGTGGCATGCATCTAAGAAATGCCCATGAAGAGGAGACAGTCCTCAAACATTGGCATATCACAGTAGGGCCAGAGTCTTCATCCTGCGTATAGGCCATGGTAATGACATGCACAAGTCAGTGGGGCAGTCTCTGCTTAGACAATGGAGCTCTCATGTCTTTCCTCTTTGACAGATGAAGAACTGGTCTAAGGATCGATGGCCACCCTTTAGTCCAAGTACTTCTGTTGGGCACACACTGGATACAACAGAGAACACTCTGCAGGTCCCATTCATTGACCACATCTAGGTAAATTTAGGTAAGAAAACCCCAGGTTAAGCCACATGGTCTTATGGTCGCATTTGCATGAAAGGCAGTCTTATTGTCAATGCATGCAATTCTCCCACTCTTTTTGCTTAAAGCAACATTATGTGAGAATTGGTATTATTTGCTCCTGGGCTCCCCCTACAGTTGTGGAGTGTAATTCACTTTTATGCCACTGTCGTAAATACAAATCATGCTTTGAACTCCCCTCATTGACAGCTGTACATGTGCATTTGTTGACAAGCTGAAGGATTTGAAACCAGCAAAGACAATGTCAGAAGCCAGAGAAGCATGTTGACTGACAAAGTAGAGTAATATTACAGGATTTTTACATAAATATGACTGCATAGTTTTATTTATTGTGACATCAGAGGTGAACATTAACATAACAAAAAGAATAACAAAAAAGAATTACACAGTTTTAGTTTTGCTGAAATACCATGCTTGCATTTTAAGGCCATATACATTTTTTGCTAAGTGTTTGAATATGGAGTATGTGTGTAATTGAATAAAATGTTGTTGGCAACATGATATAGGCACATATTGCACACAATATACATTGCACAGTGTAATTTATTACAAGCTAGCTGAGATAGGTTTGCAAGGTTGCAAGCTTTCAAGGCCCATTTGGTGTGAGATTGACAAAGTTTAAACAAATGTTTTGGCGTGAGATTAATTTATTTATTTGCATGCTAGTCAGAGATGGGACTGAGGTTAGATGACTTTTGTCATTCAGAAAAACTACAAATCACCGTGAGACAAGGATAACACCAACAAAGTTACAGCCTACGTTGGATATTTCATACAACCCCAAATCAGAAAAAGGTGGGACGGTATGTTGAAATTAAAATTAAAACTGAAAACAATAATTGGTAAATAATCTTTGACCTGTATTGTGCTCAAAACAACACAACAGCACATTATTTGATGTTTTATCTCATGAATTTTATTGTGGGTTTTTTTTCAAAATAAACACATTTCAATTTTGATTCTTCCAACACATTTCAAAAAAAGTTAGAACGGTATTTTTTTTTTATCATCGATTATGTTCTGAGGAGAGCAATAGAAGGGAATGAGGATCTAGGATTTACACTTGACAGGAAGAGAAGATACCTGCCAATAAAGATAATGGACACTGATTTTGCTAATGATATTGCCACATTTTCAGATACTATACAAAACACAACCTCCTTATTGCACAGTGTAGAAATAGCGGCTAAAGAAGTAGGACTACACATAAATGAAAATAAAACAGAATTTATCTCAAATAATTTAAATGGAAGTATTTACTCATTGAATGGCACTGAAGTAAAGAAAGTTACTGACTACAAATATCACGGTTCTCATATTGAAAGCACTGTTAAAGACATGGATATCAGAATCAGCACTGCTTGGTCAGCGATGAACAAAATGAACCATATCTGGAGAAGTGAAATCTCTAAACAGACAAAAATTGTATTTTTTCATGCAGCTATAGAGAGTATACTACTCTATGGATCAGAGTGCTGGACACTCACACAAACTCTCACTGCAAAACTTGATGGTGTATACACAAGATTGCTCAGAGCTGCTACCAATACATCATGGAGATCCCACATCACAAATGTACAAAGTTATGGCAACATCCCAAAACTCTCCACAACACTCCACACCCGAAGATTAGGATTTACAGGACATTGCTGGAGGAGAAAAGAAGAAGTTGTTCATGATTTGCTTCTATGGGAGCCAAAACATGGGAAACGTTCAAGAGGAAGACCATGCACTACCTTCGTGGATACCATTGAAAAGGACACTGGAATAGCAAGGGAACATCTACCCGCTATAATGGATAACAGAGAGCAATGGAGACTGATTGTTGGAGGAGCTCGGACAATTCTGACCGGAAGAAGAAGAAGAATGGAACGGTAAACCATTTACCATTTTGTAATGATGCCATTCCTTCTCACAACACGATGTTTAGGGACTGAAGACACCAAGTGATGAAGCGTTTCAGGTGTTATTTTGTC
>JAOTRR010000002.1:12300069-12310928 GCA_028570945.1 Gogo arcuatus
TGTGTGTGTGTGTGTGTGTGTGTGTGTGTGTGTGTGTGTGTGTGTGTATAAAGAGGAACAAAGTATATAGGGTGTGGGGATTGTGATATAGAATGTGTTTTGTTTATAGATGAATAATCATATTAAACTTTGTCAGCTGCCATATGAGGTTTGGTTGAACTAATCTAGGTAACTAGAACTAGGTGACAGAATTCAAGGCTGTTCTAAGAAAAATTAATGCATTTATATTGTTCATTGTTCATTTAAATCATGGACCAAAAATATATATTATATGACAGGTTGAGGAGATAAGCAGAATTTTGGAATTATTGTAAAGGAACAGTACCAGCTATTATGACAGAAGACCAGCTACAATAGTTGGGAAGTACATTAGGAAGGGTTGTAGTCTTCTATTGTTACAATGTAGAAATCTGTTGGACCTGGTGTTGGTTTAATAGCATTCAAAAAGATTAACTTGACAGCAAGATAGGTATAGACCACCTGGCCCAAAAACACCTTCTGTAGGGTTATAAGGTGCTAAAAGTTAACTCTCTACCTGAGGCAATCTGATATAATCCAGTATAGGGGATAGATGATGAGAACCAATGAAAGGTAGAGTTCTTGTTGCCTAAATCAAAAATAATGGAAATAAACATCTGCTAATTTACAGTGTTAAAGATAGCCAGTCACTGAAGCCACAGAATTCTATCTGGCTATGTGATAAGCTTCACAGAGTACCATTGGGACGGTTTCAGTTAAAGCCTAGTCACACCAACTGGTATACAGGAGATTATTTTTCTGGGCATTGTACGATACTTATTCCAAAAGTTATTTACTTATTCCAAGTTTAGGGTTCAGGATAGAAATGAGACCAAAGAGATGTTGCTGGGCTTCAGGGAAGGATAATTTAAAAATGGGTGGAGCTTACTTTTCAGTGATATTTATATGAATTTCTTTATGAATTTGCAGATTTAATCTCAAACCTGGTTGTTTCTGTAGACAAATTGTTGGACGAATAAATATTCATTTTACTACACCACAAAACCCTCTGAGAATAGTGTTTATGTCCATTCTAGATGCTAATCAGAATATAATAGGACCCACCCACAATGGTGGACACACTCTTTATTTAACACTTATATTTGGATTAAATATAGAATATATAGTCACACTTTCACAGTCTGAAGTTATTTAATTACTTCATCTCATTTAAAATGTGCCGTAGTCATATTATGTGCTCTTTGCCACACTACCCTGTCAAATGTACATTCACATCAGCTACTGTGCATAGTTATTACCCTAGATTGGATCACTGTCTGACCTCACAGTACTTGATCAGGTGACTGAATTCTTAGAGTCAACATTGCGCTCCACTTAAAAGAAAAATAATTAGAAAATAAAAACTAGCACCCTGGTACAACAATCACCTGCACACCTTAAAACAGACCACTCAAAAATTAGAAAGTAAATGGCATCAGACTAAACTGGAAGTATTCAAAACAGCATGGATGGAGAGACTTTTGAGCTATAAAAAAGGCTCTTAGTGTGGTATTGGGGTGGTAGACGGTATGGATGTAAGTGCAGGAAGAGTGTTTTATTATAAAAACAACAATCAGGTATACAAATCCAAAAACGTCAGGCTGAATCTGAAACAGAAGACAGGCAACGGTCATACGATGCACTAACAGACTACACTAGGCAGAGACTAAATCAAAAACCAAAATACAGAACGTGAGTCAAGAACCAGGAAGACAATACAATAAACAAAGGCTTGGTATGGTCAAGAAACTGAACACAATACTTCGCCAAGTCTTGGTGCGTTGTCAGAGTCCTTATAAGCGCGCACTGATTGTGCTTTAACCGGAACAGGTGTTGCTAATCAGTCCTGGAGGTGCGCGCAAAGCACTCTGTGCGTGAGGATGCGCGTGCGAGTGCTCAAGCTGCTTCTTGCTTGAGTGCACATAGGTGTGACAGAACCTCCCTCCAAAGAGCTCCCTCCGGGAGCTAAAATCCTCCTGGGGCTGCCCCGGGGTTAAGGACCTGGCACGGTAAGACGTCTGTTTAGGGTTCCATTCTGGTTCTTGGTGGACATGGTACCGGAACCTTGGCTCAGGCGGAGGCTCGGATTCCGGTCAGGCCTTAAATGGAGCAGAGATGCCGGTGGAGGCTTTGGTTCAGACATAGACTTGGACAGGGATGCGGTTGTTGGGGGCTCAGGCATAAACATGGCATAGACTTGAACTTAGGCTCTGAACTAGACATACTATTCTCCTTGATAGACTAGAAAATGTTGGAGTTAAGGGAATGGCCCTCTCCTGACTCAGGTCATATTTGACTGATCCTTATCAGTTTGTAGATGTAAATGGTGACTTCTCTATGCATACTAAGGTAAAGTTTGGTGTTCTACAAGGTTCTGTTTTAGACCCACTATGTTTTTGTCCATATATGCTACTTCTGGGTACAATTATTCATAAACATGGTGTTAGCTTCCATTGTTATGCTGATGACACACATCTACATGTTTCAGAAAAGCCGAACGAGAGACATCAGCTAAGCTTAGAAGTGTTGAGCAATATGTAAAGGACATTAGACACCAGATCCTGAGTAACTTCCTCCTACCTAATTCTGACTAGACAGAAGTACTTCTGCTAGGCTCACAGGCAGCTAGAAGTTATCTATTTGAGTACATAGTAACTCTGGATGGCTTTTCAGTTTTCATCATATGCGTCATCAGTGAAAGACTGATGTGATTATTGACACACTGTATCGCTACACGACGCAGAAAAACTAGCTCATGCTTTTGGCTCTATCTTTTAGTTATGCTGTCATAACTAGTTCCTGCTTGCACTCTGTGCACAATGTACATTCTCTTAAACAATTACAGGACAAGTGCACACCTAATAATCCGTATTCTCTCTCTCTCTCTCTCTCTCTCTCTCTCTCTCTCTCTCTGTCGAGCTACACATGCTACTCCAAACTTACCAGTAAACCTGACTCCTTCTGCTCTCCAGGCCTCACATGGATAGCCTAAAGATCACCATGAGATTACTGTGGATGGTACCACACTGACACCCCAAAGATGGCTGTAGGTGTTCTTTCTTGCAAGACTGCATTGGCCAAAAACAGTTTACACTCAAGTCTCAATCATTGAACAGTTAATAACTTCAGTTTGATATGACAGACTTTAAGTTAAGAGTCTAATTTTGCTCAGACTCAAATTCCCGTTAACACAGTTAGCACTTTTTGGCTCTATAGCATACACTTGTAGAAGAGAACTTAAGTATAATCACACTATCCGCTGTCACCCAGAAGAGGGTGGGTTCCCTTTTGAGTCTCGCTTGAGGTTTCTTCCTCTTGTCATCTCAGGGAGTTTTACCATGCCACCATCGCCTCTGGCTTGCTCATTAGAGATAAATTTAAAATTTCGATTTAAATTTTATATCTGGATTTCTGTAAAGCTGCTTTGTGAAAATGTCCATTGGTAAAAGTGCTATATAAATAAAATTGAACTGAATTGAAGATCTTGATCATTCATATCAACTTGTAATACAGAGGGAAGAATACAAGGACAGAAACAATAAAATTATGGTTATGGTGATGGTACAGTGAGGTAGTGATTTTAGGTTTCCAAAGATTTTCATCCTCTGGAAAAAGCTGGAAACAGAGAAAGAGTTATGCTTATCAGTAAAGTCACTGGAAACCCATGGAAGATGATGGACAATAATGTGAAATGTAAAGGATTTGGATACAGTAACAGTATAGAATTCAAAGAGATGTGAAGTTGATGTGAAAAAAGACCACAACAAATCAATCAGAAAATATAGACAAGTGACAAATTAAGGCAAAAACTAACATATAGTGTCTCAGTAAGGTGTTGGGCCACAATAAACCACCAGAACAGCTTCAGTGCTTCTTGGAATAGATTCTAGAAGTGTCTCTGGACCTGTGCTGGAGTGAACACTGTTTTTCAAATGATATTCCCTCTTTTGGTGTTTTGAGGTTGGTGGAGAATGCTGTTTAACATGTTAAGCCAAAATTTCTACTTGGATTGAGATCTGGTGATTTAAAAGGCCATAGCATATAAGTTACATCAATTTGATAGTCCTCAATACATTTAGTAAGCCTTTGTGCCACGTGGATGAGGACATTGTCATCCTGGAAGATATCACTCCCATCATGATAAAATCATAGGATAATGGGGATCAGACAGAATAACTTTGTTTTGATTTGCAGTAACTCTTCTCTCTTACAGGGACAAATCAACCCAAAATTACGCCAAGAAAATGCCCTCCACAGCATAACAGAGCCACTTTCCTTTTTTCCCCCCTTTCATTTCTCACTCATCTGCGTGTTACCCCTGCATTAGCGTGACACTGTATGGCGTGTGAGAATGCTGTAGAGGTGATAAGGCCAGGAAGTGGAAAAAATAGTCTGGTAGCAGTAATGATGTCAAAAATTTTAAACAGCTGAACGGCAGTCCCCCAGCTTAAAAGACAGTGGGATCCAGCCAACATGTGAATTTCAACATAGCAAGATGAAGTGAAAACAGGGCTCCTCTAAGCCCATCAAATGTTGAAAGTGAAAGATGATGTACTTCTTGTTTTCTATTCTTGGTGTACTCCTGAATATAGACACCCATACTGCATGAGCCTTCATGCAGAAAAGTTGATTTGGAGAGGCAAATAACAGTACAGCTCATATGCAGCAAGCAAACACCTAAGCAGGTAATTGGCTAATGGGTGCAACCTAAGAGAGTCAAAGTGCAGTTTGCAAGTGATTGGAGTGGGTCCCAATCTCTCTGTAATGCTTAACTGTAAATCAGTTAAGGAAATCAAAATTTAAAAAAGCAACTATGCTTACTAACTAAGCAACACCTACTGGCATGATTTGGGAGGTGGGAGGAAACTGGAGAACCCAGAGGAAACCCATGCACAAGGAGAATTTTCCACACAGAAAATTCCACACAGACAGAACCTGAGCTCAGGATCAAATCAGGGACCCTGGAGCTGTGAGGAAGCAGTGCTATCCACTGTGCCACTGTGCTGCCCACTTTCTACTTTAGTCAAATCAAAATTTATAAACCACACAATATAGAATTAACTTGTAAACAAATTATGATAAACAAGACACAACCTATAAAATAATTTAGGATATACATGAACATAGAGATTATTCTGACAATTAGAATACACCAACATAAATAACAATATGAAAACGAAATATGAGATCATTGAAATGAGATCCTTAGTTTGTCCAAAATTCCAATCTTGACTAAAAATAATAGTTGAACAATTAGTCAAAGGTGGAGATATGGACAAAGTACTGATATCTTTTAAATCTTACAATAAAGCAAGTACCAAGCATGGTACTGGTAGTACACAAAATTTTGAGGATTTTAGAAAGGGAAAACAAACTAAGATTGAGTTTATCTGGGGGGGGGGGGTGTGTGTGTGTGGTGAATGGCCCTTCATTCTCTAGGCATGAGTGGCTCTATGTGGATATTCTCTTTACAAAGCCTTCCTTTGATGTGCTGTTGCTTCCTGCCTCTTAACAGGGCTGCTGTATTAAATTGAGTTTGCCTCCTGCTGAATGAATTAGGCTTTAATAGCGTTATTGATCAGGGGGCCTACAGCTCACACAATGCAGCCACCCAGCACCAGACCAGCCACAAAGGAAAAAGCAGCATCTTAACATCACGTTAGTAGACCTGGATCTTTATAAAGGTATACTGTTTTAAAAACAAGCAAGCAAACAAACAAACAAAAAACAAAACAAAACAAACAAACCCCCCCACCCAAAAAACCTTCTCCTTGTTCCAGCCCCATCTGTGTCAGGAAATTTCTTGATGTGTCATAGGAGTTTGTCCCAGCTCAGGGAATTTCATGAGAGAAAACATACAGGAAGGCAGCTTATATTACCTGGTCTGTGTGTGCACAAGTGTGCTGATACACGTGTTTGATTCAGTGAATTTCTGTGACAGTGTGTCATGTTGGGAGGGGTAATGACAGTTTTTAGACAGAATGCTGCAGTAATGATCAGAGATTTGGCTTCGGAGTTTAGACTGTGAACACTGAATCTCAGCCGGAGGGCCTAGGGTAAAAGGCCTCTAAAAGGGTAAAAGGCCCATGGTAGTATGCTGCTAACTCATAAGTGAGATAGGGTTGTGGGTCATGGGCTCAGAAGAGGATCCTGGCTGGAAGAAACCAATCTGAATATGAGCATCCCTGAGCTCTACTTTTCTGAATTCCTGTAATTTACTCAGTAAAACATCCTCCTTCATCAGTCATCAGACAAATCTCAAATTATTGCCAGGTGAAATGGCTACACACACACACACACACACACACACACACACACACACACACACACACACACGGCTTTACATAGCGCATGTGTTCTTGGACATACACATACATGGATGGTATGATTACAAATTACTTCCCAGATTACCAAAATGCATTAAGGGAGAGACACAGAGAAGGCCACATTGGTTGGGGGCATGGTAAGAGGATTCTATTCCTTTCCTTTCATTACACATCAATATTCCAAAACACTTGTGGTTTTTGCTTTCCTTCTCTTTTTCTATGACTCCCACTGAAACTGTCATGGGTTTGGCTTGAGAGCCACCACTGTTTAAAGCTCCAGCCTCATGGTGCCACAGAGGAATGTTTATTTATCCAACATCCTGTCTCTTATCCGGTCATATTATACAGCCAACTGCATGAATTAAACATTGGACTCCAACGCCATTGTTAGTGAACCATTCCAAAGCAGGCTCTTTGATTTCTTAGTATTTGATATTGACGCATTGCTTTGTGTCTTTCCTCGAATGACTATGTGCAATGCCATTTGAGTAAACAGTAACTGCTAAAAGACGAGAGCTCTGAACAGGATGAGGGGATGTTGGGGAACTCTAGCATTTGTGCTGCCTTGTTTTTTCTGTTGCCGGTTATTTGTTCTACTCTTGTTACTTACTTGTAAATGGGAGGTGAACTAATCCCCCACCCTCTTTGCATTGAGAGCTCCTTCTTCTCTTACTGTTACTCACGGTTTATTAAATAAGGTTACTGAGACACAGTTGATTGAGATGTATGTATTACTGATACCATAGAATGTTAATGTAGTTTAACAGACTTAGTCAAGTATAGAATGAAGAAATCTGTTTTTAGCTTTAGCCACCAATTCTAACACACAGACACAGCTCATAAGCTTGTTTTGGTGATATCATCAGAGGATTCCATGGAAGCACTGTACAATCTGGCTGTGGACTAACTGGACCAGTGTCATTCCAGCGCTGCCTTTATCATGGGCTCCACCCCAGAATATACTATTTTGACTTAAGGGATATAAATAGCCTACTTTAGGCTTGAGGCATGATATCTTCTTGGGAAAGTCAGGCAAGGTAATCTTTAAATCTGCAGTTTCACTCTTAATAACAAAGACCATGTATGCCTGGAATTTGACAATGATCTGCCCACTTCCATTGTGTTGGGAATGTCTCGAAACCTTTAATTTTTAACTGAAATCTGTTCAGACATTAGAGAAAACAGCCACAGGTCAAGACAAACATACTTTGAATGCCATGTTGGATTCTAATCATACATGAAAATGAAGATTATGCCAGAAGAGTGATAAATGATTGAAAATATTTATTTATTTAATTATCATCTTACTTTGTTGCCTTTTCTCCTTTCAGTGCAGGCTGATGGTCTTTTTAAAGAAGAAAACAAAATGCTTCGGAGGACATTTACTTGAGAATGTAAATGTCAGCATGCCAGTATACACACTTGTGAGGAGTTATGGCTGCCATGACAATGGGAAACTATAGCAACCTAAAACATGTGGCTCTGCTCTTCACTCTACAGCACTGCCATAAGCGGGGAGAAGGAAAGAGCAAAATGGGGGAAACCACAATCAGCAGATCTGATCACACGTGGTCAGTGTGCGTATTGATTGAACGCAGTGTTAGCAGTGGAGTAAACTAAAGTCCTCTTTGAGTAAGGGAGTGTGAAATCCAGACAAGTGCACCTTGATCCAAAAATCCCTATTGTCACAATAAACTAAAAAAGTAGAGGAACCCTGTGTGAACGTGTGTGCACCACAGCATGAATTAAGGCAGAGTGTTAAGCTTGACTTAAGAGATTTTGTTAGATTTGGGAGCTTTTGTCTAGGGCAGCATTTGAACTTTTTTTGATTCAGTACTTTCAGGTTAGTATTTTTAAATACAGCTTTGAGCCTATTTCATTTATGAAGCAAATATATAAGACATCTGAGGGTGTGATTACAGTTTATTTTTTTATTCTGTTTATATTTTTTATTTCATGTAGTCCAGTGGAGCCCTGTGGAGTTTACCATGGTCCTACTTTTAATTAATGCTACATAACAGCCAGGACATTTGCTGGAGAACCTTGAAGCATAATTCTGGACTCTAGAGCATTCTGTTTAGTTTGACATTTATAAAGATGAGGTCAACTCTGTCCTTGACTCAGCTTTTTACTTTTAATGCAGATTTTGGACTGATTTATTGTATTGGAGCCCTAAGATCAGGTGTATATTTGTAAGTTGATGATGTTTGAACTTGAATTGTTCATGAACAACAAATAATCTATGCCTTGCTCAATTCAACCATATTATGGCCATTTCCCACTGCATGGTACCAGCTCGACTCGACTTGACACGACATTACTTGCGTTTGGTATCAGTAGCTCGTTTTCCACTACAGCTGGTCGTCATAGCAACGCTGCATGAAACTGCTGCGATGTCACCTTCAGCGTGACATACACAGGAACATCTTTATTATTATTAATACTACTAATTGCATGCCTGTTTTTGTGTGTGCACACGAAACCATGTTATGCCAAGCCAAAGTTGCCACAATTCGTCATGTTTCTAATGCATTTTGTTAAACAAACAAACAAACAAAAAAAACAGCATAAAAAGCAGCGTCCAAACTGTCAGGACATACTGATAACGCCATAAAAAGCCATGCTGTATATGCTAGAATGGTGTAATGGTGAAGGCACATGGCTTTCTCATCAGGGATAAGTAAATTTATTGGGATGAAATTAGTTCATATGCTTAAAGTGTTTATTTTTCTGTAAAGCTGCTTTGCGACAATTTTGTTGTAAAAAGCACTATACAAATAAACTTGACTTGACTTTCAGTTGGAGAACCTGGGGTCACATCCTCACTTGGCATATTTTTATTTGGGGAAGGTTTTGCTGCAGATAACTTGTTTAAAATTAGCCAGCCTCTACTGATATTTTGTCTAACTCTGTGTTGGTAAAAAACAAAGTTATGGGTAATGTTATGGGTTGATCAAGGTTTTGTAATAAATCAAACATCATGGCATGGCATTACTCGGACCGAAGCAGGTTTCCGTCTATCTTACTAAAAGTTAGGGTCTTGAATGGTTTCTTATGAAGGCAGGAGCCTTCGGTCTGTAGCTTGCTTTAATATGCTTACTGACTACAGTGATCAAAAGCAGAGTGCACATACACTCACCGGTTTTACCAACAGAGGGTTAGGCAAAATATCAGTACAGGCTGGCCAATTTAAATGAAATACTTGCAGCAAAACTTTCCACAAACAAAATATGCCAAGCAGGGACACAAACCTGCATTCTTCAGTTGAAGGCTCTGTGTCTTCACCATTACATCTCAGCTTTTTTTCCCAATTGTAAACTGATGCCACTTTTTATGCTGTTACCATCACATCCTAATAATTTGGATGCAGCTTTGTTTATGCCGTTTTTTTTTGTTTGTTTAACAAAACACAGTAGAAATGTGACAAATTGTGGCAACTTGCACAAATGCGTGCAAGAGGTGAAAAAACACGTATAATCAGTGAAGTATAATAAATAAATATAACGCTATTTAAAAATGGAGGGTTTGTTCAGGATGTCCCGCCTTGCACAATGATGATGCAGTGATAAGATTCTCTCTGACCAATCAGTAGTCCACAGTGTTTTCATGCCACCTTTTGGTATTGCCTCAATTCACTTGGAACCTCAATGAAGGTGATACCAAAAAGAAAGTACCAGGTATCAGGTACTATCCACAACTATGGCCTGATGGAAAACCAAAAAAGGTGAGTAGAGTCAAGTCCAGTTGAGCTGTTACCAGGCAGTGGAAAAGGGCCATTAGTCTGTTACTGTACTCTCTTTATCTCCTGACCTCCCGCTCCTACAGCCCTCACATCTCTCATCGTCATTACACAAAGAGAAACAGAGAGAAGTGAGAGGAATGTAGAGTTGCACCTCTGAGTTTCATACTTCGTCATTCAGTGAGTAACGGTTACTGTTGAGTGCTGGCCTCTGTGCCTGCAGCTCTGGTGGGGGCAGGGAAGAGAGTGTGAGAGCTTGGACATGGAGTTCAGTGAAGAGGGGGGTGGGGTGAGGAAGGGGTCTGAATGGTAACCCCAGGGCACAGGGGGAAAGCAAGGGGACAATAGCAGTCCTGTTTGAGGCAAGAGTGGTCAGAAGGAGACTGTGGCTGTGGGGACAGGAAACAGGGGAGCCTATGGGAATGCAGATCACTTGGCTGAATTAAACTGGCAGGCTGGGCTTTGATGTGAGCGGAGGGGGACTCTCATATGGTCCAACTTTCACCAAATCTACAACAGCAACTCCCACCCCCTTCCCCAGACTGCTGTGCATTCATTTCCAACTGACAAAATCCGTCCACCCTTTTGCACAACTGACACTGGTTTGAGTGAGGTGAAGAGAGGCAGACTAATAACAATGGGGTGCTCAGTTAAAAAATTAAGCTATATTTAAGCAGACGTAGATTTTAATGTCTTGATTGAAGGACCCCTTGCTGGGTTGCCATTCGTGTGTGTGTGTGTGTGTGTGTGTGTGTGTGTGTGTGTGTGTGTGTGTG
>JAOTRR010000002.1:12311028-12323764 GCA_028570945.1 Gogo arcuatus
GTGTGTGTGTGTGTGTGTGTGTGTGTGTGTGTGTGTGTGTGTGTGTGTCCTACAGAGAGGCAGTGATCAGGCTCTAGGCCAAGTGCTTCTCTGTCTTGTGTACAAATGGAAAGGACTAAAAAGGTCTGTGCTTAAAATTCAACTTGCACACCAGCGTGTACCACCTAAAAACTCCACATGCTTTTCATCCTCTGTCTCCATCTCTGCAGTCTCTAAGAACACTCTCTGAAAGAAGGAGTGCATTGGTAAGGAGGAACAAGAGGGTTTAGAAAGTGATGAGTGGAGGAATTAAAAAGAGAGATAAAAAGAAGTGAGAACGCAAACTGGGGACAGGACGAAGTGAAGCACTAATTACATTTCTTGCTGTCTTTCTGAAAACGGCTTCCATTCTCTCCATGAGGGGGATCTGTTCTCGTGAATAGCATTTCATGGCTTTTCTTTCTTTGTGTCTTTCATTCTCTCTTCTCTTTCTTATCTGCTTGGTGTCTCAGTAGGGTGGTCTGTGCAGCTCGGCCTTGTTTCCCTGAGCCTGACTGCACTGTGAGGACTAGATTTGAAGTTTATGTACAGAAAAACACATTTGTGCTGTTTTCTGTACAGTAATGTACGAGTGGAAGAAATATGAAATAAGTGTTTATATTATAGCATAAAGAGCGAACATAAATGAAACTACATTTCACAGATCACTAAAAGCAGCGGAAAAGAGCAGCTTATTTGCTGTTACATAAGTTTGTAGTACATGGTAGGCTACAGTTAAAGGCTAATGAAATGAGGGAGTATGAACAGTTCAGTTGTGAAATGCTTCCTCTAGATTGTATATTCCGATGATGACTTCTAGATACTTTTATGTTGGCTCTGCAAGGGTCAGAGGTGACTGGCCTACCCATCCTTCCCTGCTTCTCTCTCCCTCCTAAGCACTTGCTCTGCAAATCAAGCAATGTCAGGACACTGCTAGGCCAAATTATATTTGCCAAAGTAGATAGTGAGGCGTGTTTGTGGTATTTTGAAGCACTCTACTTGTAGGACAATGGGGTAGTGTGTGACTTTATGTAAAGAAGAGAGAACAGCCTGCTACAACTGCAAAACAAAAGTGACAGAGAGACAGAACTACATTTAATAGTCTATTTGATTTGGTATTATAACAGATAAAAACCCTTATTTATGAATACTGAATGTTCATAATGATGATATATATAAAATGATATCAATTATACTGTAGTGGCTGCTGTCAGTATATCTCTCTCTAGAGCAATACTATGGCACTGTCAATACAAACAAATTTATAATAACAGAGCCAATATTATTATCTCTAATGAGCACTACACCACTAAAACATGAATGTGCATACTGAATCAAAGCAAATGACATACCCAGGTTACAGCATGCAACTTTGTTCATCATGTTACATCAAGCTGCCACTGTAGGGTCCTTGAGTAAGACACTGTCTCAATTGTAAGTTGCTTTGGATAAAAGCATCAGCCAAATGAATTAAAGGAAACTTTTATAGCCTTCCAAATGGTTTTTAAATGTGATGAAGATTTTCATAGATATTCCAGAATTCTTGTGAATACAAAATTTCATGTCCTTTATACCAGTTAAGAGACTGAACCAAAATAAATGTTAATTAGCTTAAAAACCTCACTGTGTTTCAGCTCTGGGTAAATATACTGAGTATGGACAAGTGGCATAAAAACATAAAGCCTCTGAATATGAAGTAAGTCACATGGGGAAGTAATTATTTTGAGAGAAAACATATCACAAAGAAGAAGGAAAGGTTCAGACCAACTGGGGTATTAAAGTTAAAACAAAAAAAGAGGCATGGGAGTGGGAGAGAGAGAGAGAGAGAGAGAGAGAGAGAGAGAGAGATGGGTAGGAGAGGGTTAAGTGTGTTTCTTGGAGAAGTCTAAATGAGACGAGTCTTGTAATCTCAGTGCAGGAATGCAGTTAGTGCACACTGCTGAACACTCCCTAAGCCCTGGCTCCAATCCACTCTCTCAGCACTCCACACAAAGGCCTCTTTGTTCTGCCTGCTCTTGAAAAGCAATGCTCCGTCACTCCCTCTCCTTTTCTCCCTCTCTCTTTCTTTCTCTCTCTGTTGTGCTGCCTCGCTTTCCTTTCTTCCTGCCGTGCACTTCAGCAGTTCACCTCAACAGTTCACCTAATTTTGTTTTTAAATCTTTGTGCACTTTGTCTTATGTATTGGCTATCTCTCTGTCTTCCTCCCTTTTTCTTCATTCTGTCTAATTACTTTTATATATTTCTCTTATACTCCTTTTCTCTCAATAGGCCCTACACTCCTTTTCTCTCAATAGGCCCTACACCACATTTAATCTATTAACTCAGGACTTTCCTCTTCTCTCGCTTTAGATTATTTTTTTCTTAGTCCATCTTTTGCTGTCCCTCTTTCTCAGAATCTGGCATTATTTATTTGCCATAGCAAGAGTTCTTGCCAAGAAATCAGTCTCAGCATATCCTCCAGATCCACAACTGAACCCAGAGCAGAAGAATTCTCAACTTCTTTTCCCCTCACCAACAGCTATTTTAGGTTAACCACATATTTAATAAGATGAAATGGGGATGGGGTTATGTTCTTTCTTTTCTGTGTTGCCATTCTGCACTACTTTGTCCATTATTAGAGCACTGGATCTGCCCATTAAAATGTGTACCTGTACATACCTGCATTTCAGACCTGTCCATTGTGCCACCAACAGTAATCTCTTGGTGCAAATTGCAAATGTGCTTTGGCAACCTGAGACATGCCATACCTCAGACCAAAGGCATGAAATCCTGTCACATCATATTGCAGCTGTCATAGGTAAGCAGAAGGTGAGACACAAAACATGATCTGTAAAGCTGCCAGCCTCCAGCATTCCCACAAATGACTGTTTCACACCTAGGTTTCACCTTGCAGCACAGCAAGGTGACAGACCTGTGGAAGCTTGCCACAACCTAAGACTCAGACACTGTGATGAGTGCAAATCACAACAGGCCTCCAGATGTATTCTTGGCCTTTTCATGCAAACCCTCAATATAGTTGTGACCCTACTGTATTAGACAAACTACCATGCCTCATTACCTAGTTTATATAATGAGACATTATTCACTAAATGGAAATACTGTACTAAGCATTCACTCTGGAAGCCATTGGTTTGATCATTGATGGGTTAGTAGCTGGAGAGACACATGATACACAGAGCCATAGGGTTATTTCTGGTACATAAAGTCACATTCTGACAAACAGGGGGCAAAGATCATGGTAAAACTTTAAACTCAGTGTAGCCATGGTGTTTTTTCATTCATTCACTACATGACCTACTTGATCAGAGAGAGAGAAAGAGAGAGAGAAAGAGAGAGAGTGAGAGTCAAGATTCCTATTTTCTATTCTATTTACATTCACATGTACTCTCTGTGTCTACATGGCTTTTCTCTGGGTTCTCCAGTTTCTTCCCATCTGTCAAAAACACGCAAGTAGGTTTAAGGCCCTAGGTGTTAAAGAGAGTGTGAATGTGTGTATCCATTGTGCTGTACAACGGACTGCTATCCCATCCAGGGTGTATTCCTGCCTCGCACCCCGTATTTCCAAGATATGCTCCGGATTCCATTAGGACCCTGACCAGGATAAAGAGATTACTGTAGCTGAATGAATAAATATTGTCTTCCATCATGCTCTTGATATCTCCTACATCTGTGTGGATTCACATTGCAGCTTTAAATCTGAACCAATTCCAACTGTAATGCTTAAAAACTCACCACAGTACAATATCTGGAAATCCCATTAAAAAAATCAAACCTTCCCACGCTTTCTTCCCTCCCACATCAGTATAAAGATTTGAATATTTTAACTGGGATTCTTGCATGTAGGTGTGTATTGGTGGTTAAACCACAGCACATCAGGAAATATGTGGGCCCATTTATGATCATTAGTATGTTATGACCTGGTTTCTGTGGAGTTCAGCCTCATTAGGCTCATGCAGTTTATTATGGAATATTATGGAAAGCTGTTTTAAAGGTGGGGGGATGAAGGGTCAAGGGTGTGATCTCTTACTTCTTGGTCAACAGGACTTGATCTTGCAAAGCTGATTTTGCAGGATTCTTCTTTTTATTTTACTTTTTAAACTAAGATTCAAAGATCACAAAGGCTTAGTCACATATAATGCACAAAGTAACAAGATTGCATTCTGAAATAGGTCAGTGTAACCTTTTAGATTTCCTGCATATTAAAGTACTGAGGTGTGTGGTCTGTGCACATTATGTAATTAGGCACAAAGTCTGCACCAACCCTTATAACATGACTTGCACGGCTATTAATGCATATTATGCAATTAGGTACAGATTTTGGTCAAAAGCAAAACATGTCTGTGCCTCTTCTTTGCAGCCTGTTGTTGAACAAGTGAGTGCATAAAAGCAGCATGGGAGCATAAGCAATAAGTCAATTAGTGACACCAAAAATTTCAGCCTTTCTGCAAAAGGCAAACTTGAAACTCTGTTTCTGTTTTTCTCTCTGAAGGATTCTCTTTCTATAGAAGGTGAAGGTTTTTGCCAGAGAGAACTCTTCCAAACCTAGGAGTAGGTGCAGTAGTACCATGTTAATATTATTAGGGTAAGAATTGTGACAAAGCGGGTTTTAGCATGCAGGACCTCTCCAAAGCCAAAATGTTATGGGAGTAAAGGATATGCATGCTAATTGCACAAAGTAGTTATGGAACTCTGGTTCTGACCCCTCTCTCTCTTTCACTGGGTGTTAGCTGTTAAAGTTGACCTTGAGGAGACTGAGTCATTCCATATGAGGAAAAACAGGAGAATTCTTTAAACTTCTTTCTCCAAATTAGTGCCTTTTTCACTCTTTTAACAATTTGATGTTTCACCTGTTTTTCTGTGAAAAATAAAATACTAACATCATTTTAATATATTAATGCATATAACTTTGTACGTATAATTGTAGTCTCATCTTTGTATGAGATGGACTGTGTATGTGTGTGTGGGTGGAGGGGGGATGAGGGACTCCTCTTTTGGGCAGTCAGAGAGCAGGCCTACAATGGAATGCATTGTTCCAGCCCATAATCAGAGCGGACATGGAACTTGGCTGGGAGGATCGTCCCTGCAGCCCTGGACACAGCTGCCGTGACTCCAGTTTATAGTCCCTGCATTCTGCTTTCATCAGCAGCCCTCTCTCTGTCTCTCTCAATGTCTTTCCCATTCAGACCTTGTTTTTCCCTCCTCAGGTTGTTCTGTGGCGCAGGGTCCAAGAGATGAACCACACAAGACAACACTTAATTAATTCTCCAACTTTTTTATGTATGTTCATGGTTTCCTCTTTCCATAAACAGATGCAGTGTGGCAAGCAAAGAGGCATGTTAATACAATAGATTTGGCACCATAATCATAAGCTTCATACTGAGTATGGAAATAGTCAATAAATGGGAAACTTCAACTCTACTGTTGTCTTTCCAACCAGCTGTCTGCCTTCACCTCTGTCTTATAATGTCTGGAGCAGCCACTTGCCCAGTGGAAAATACAGCCAGTAATAGATTAGACCTCCACTAGAGAAGTAAGAGGTTTATTGGTTCACCCAGCTCACAGTCTCACAATAGTGTGGCAGTGTTTATAATAAAATAAAACCTAGGTCAGCTGTGAGGCCTGCATGTCATCAACACATTAAAAAAAAGACATGAGAGAGATCCCACAGTCAACGCAGTTTCCACACATAGAGCCACGCAGGGAGTGCCACACTTTCACATTCACTAATATACACAGATGATTAAAAAAAATTTGGCTGTGGCGTGATTTTCCCTCTGCTTATGTTTAACTCCCCGCCCTCCAAGCCTGCATGTCAGAGCCCTGTCAAGTGGCCTGTCAGCAACGTGTTAAAGAATACTTCTCACCTCTCAGCTTTTCCAATCAGATGGAGTATTGGTGGTGTGTATGTTGGCTGTGTGCTCAGCAGGCTGTGGTTGTGCAGGGTGCTGTGTAGCAGCGGGATGGTGAGTTTAATAAGGGACATTATGTAAGACTTCAGTCAGGCCTCTCTGGAGCCTTTTAGCAGTGCAGTGAGCAAATTGCGTGGGTCCATAGGTCAGGTGTTCAATCTTAGATTGAGTCCCATATGTTGTGCATTTCTCCTGTAGCCCTGCTGTCCCCCTGTAATTGGCAGGTAATGTTTCAGCCCCTGCCCAATCCTCTCTTGCTATTCCTTGCTCTGGATTAACGACATAGCCATTGGTGGCTGCAGACTTGGCAGTGTGCCAGAGAGAGGCCAAACGCGATACATTATACACTGCCAGCTTTCACCAAGGTGTGCATTTCAAGACAACCCTCCTCCGTTTTTATATGGCACTTTTTTCTCCTGCTAAATCAAAGCTGGAGGGGGCACTGGAAATGTTCTTTTGTACTCTGGTTAGATCTCTGTAACCGTTCCCACAAGGCCACGTTTGCCATCATCAATGTAAATCAGAGTAGTACATTCACTATCAATTACTATAGAAAAAGTCCATCAACCAAAGAACTATCTTTACTCACAAATAAACAGGGTAAGAACTGTCACACAATTGAAACTGCAACCTACCCAAGTCCTCATGAAAACAGTTACTAACATTTGAATTGGATAGTAGCATGCTGTGTTTTTTATATGATGTTTTTCCAAGAGGCATGACAGTCTGCTAAATACTATCAGCCATGGCTTCTTATTGTGAGGCTGCATAATGGCGGGTGTGTTAAACTTGTATCATGAAGTAGAAATGCCAGCCATTCTTTCTATGAGACTTTAAATGAAGTGGATCTTATGAAGTAATGTTTGATTGCATGCAATAAGGGAAGAGGGTGTACTGAATGTTCCCCTAATGGTGAGAAACTTTAAATTGCATAAAGTTTCATATTTAGCTAATTCTGACACACTGTCTATCAATGCTCGCCCATTGTGACTAAGAGCCAAGAGTCAGGCGTAATATTTCCTGAAAATCTGACTCATTGATCATTTCGTAGGCCTGCTCTTCATTTGAAAAGAGAGAGAGAGAGAGAGAGAGAGAGAGAGAGAGAGAGAGAGTATTTTATTAATACAGTCTTTCTCTTAAGCCTTTTTTCCTCACTCTTTCGCCATCCACTGGAGGTTGTGAACTACAGTACTGATTATTTTAACATGGTTTTTCTGTCAGCCCAGGGTGGCTGACTAGACAATCCAGTCCTCTCAGCACAGGCACAGGAAGTATGGCCAGTCAGGAGGACATTTCTGAGATGGTGCTCAAGTAAACAAATACCCACTCAAATCCCACATACCCATCCCACTGACCCACGGTGCTCAACTCCAAGCTCTCTTCTTACTGGCAATGCTACAAAAAAAGAGAAGACTATATCTCATTTTAACTCTCTATTCCAGTCAAGGCCCAGATGGATTGTGGAAAGTTCCTGTGCATATGAAGATGTTGACACACCTGGAATGGATTACCAAATTTAGTGTAAGAAACTGAGATGGGTCACATATATCATGGTGTATGAATGTGGCTATAGATTAATGAACATGTATAGGAATGAGTGTTTTGTATAGTAAATGGTCCTTCCCAACTTAAGAGTTATAATTATTTTTGTAATATACATGACTTGGAGCATCAAGGCAAATCATTTTGGATAAAGAGCCAGAAACACATACACATACAGGTGGTGGATCAGTTAGTCTGTGATTTATAGTGCTCTCTGACTTTCATTGTGCAGCTCTTCCTCTAGGTTCTTCGTGCTATTCTGTTTGGTATGCAGCAACATTGCCTGACCTCCTTTCTGTAAGAATAGACCACTTCATCCTGACACATTGTTCTTCTATTAAGGCTGGGACATGTCAAAGAATTGTAGTTCTTTGTAACAATGACTGTCTTATTTTTAGAAAAAAGAATTTGAACTTTATCTCTTTTACTAGAGTAGATCATCCTGGTGGTTTTTCTTATTTATTCTCTTCTTATTTCCACAGGTAGACAAGTGTTTGAGTGGTTGTAGGTTCAAAAGGCTTGTTCACTACAGCCAAAATAACAGTTCTTGTTTGTTTAGTAAATTCTGTCCCAGTTAAGTAGATAAGTACAATCTTGAGACTGCAGAACCCCTTCTCCAAGGTTAGCAGATATGAGATGAGGTCAGCCTCTGGTGTGTGCAGATGAGTGTATACTAGTCTTAGCTTATTGAGTCAGAGGGTCAGGGTTATGTGTTTGTATCTTTATTTGGTGAGTTCTAAAAAGGGTACCTCACACCCCTGACCTCTACTGAGTAACCAATTATTCTAAAACTTCCCCTTCAGAGTTCTATTACAAGGCAGTACATAGATTGGGTTTGTAATCTAATTCTCACTTTGAGAAAATATTTTAGTGACCTTTACCCATGCTTCCACATCCTCTGATATTTCTCAACCACACTGTTTCAGTTAAGAACTTTCAGCACCTATGACATGCTTCAGTCACTTTTCAAAGTGAGATGTTTATAAGAGTCTTTATGTGTGTACTGGAGCTGTGCATGTGCCATGTCTGAGCAGGTTAGAAAGCCCTGGGGACAGGGGGATGGCAAGAGCAGGCCTGACTGGTTTCAGGCCTAATCTTGATGGAACATGGCCTCAGAGAAGTTTTATAAACATATTCTGTATGGAGCTGTTCCCATCCATACAAGTACCCTACTCTGAGCCATGGGTTTTATGCTTTATGCCGGGTGGCAACTTTACTGTCGGTGGAACAGTTTCTGACCACAGACTTTGCGCATGAGTGTGTATGATTTTGTGTGTGTGTGTGTGTGTGTGTGTGTGTGTGTGTGTGTGTGATTTGAACACTACCACCCTACATTTGGGCTTCTACAGGCATGTTATCACTTGTCAGGATGTGGCCAGCTTATAATGTTATGAAACTTAAAGAGAATGACTTGAACCTCAAGCATTAAGGCCATGGACGTTTCAGGTCTCCTTCAACTGTTGATGTTCGTTATGTCTAGATTTAGTCTAATACCTGGCACGTCTACTGTTTTCTCAGTTATTCAAATGCACCACCATTCTCAGCAGACAAGCAGACAGGTGAGTCATTTTAAACCAGTCCTAAGATAAGGCTGATATCTGTCTATCAGCCTTTTGTATCAGTGATTATGACTGTTATCTGAAGTTTTGGTGAGTAAGTAGGTTATCAAAGCATGGCCCTTCTTAGTACACGCTCATGCTCCCACTATGGGTAATGACATGGATAAATAATGGAGTATGCAGTGTGACCAATATTATGTATGCCTCTGCTTGTGTGTGCATGTGTGAGAAACAGAAGAGGGATCATGGCAATAAGCTCTATTTACCTTTGGCATTTACTTATGGTTTATCCTGAAGATAAGCAGTTCAATGGCCTTCAGGGAGAGAGTGTGACATGTTGAGGCCTGAGAAAGAGGAGACTGTAGTGTTGCTTCACTGCTGACAGGAAACAGATGCACACTGAAACAAACAGGGGAGAAACATGCATTTGAAAAGGTTCCAAGACCAAAGAAACAAAAAATCTAAATTTCAGATTTGTTGAGAATCCTTGATTTGTAATGTCTAAATTATACAGGTACCTCTGGAATTTGCTGATAGAGCCCGACAGAGTTCCAGATTCTTGTTAGATCATGGTGTTTGCCATATTACATTACAGCTTTTGCCTGACACAAAAGAATCACCATCACACATTCAACAAACATCAGTGGTTACTTGCCAACTGGTGTCTAGTGAAAGTCTGATGTGACAGCATTCAGTGTGCAAATTCTTTGTCTCACAAATGCCTAAAAATGTCTCCTTTCTATTAATTTTTTTACACAAACGCTAAAAGGCTAATATGAGTCAACTGGACAATGTGCTTGTCTCTTTATGTGACTGACAGTAGCTTTGTCCACCTGGCCTCCAAACATTGCATTTATGCAGCAGCCCTAGAACCAACACCACACAGACCAGTTAAGCATGAGTCTTATAAGCGGAAAAAGAATCAAGGGCAGCTGTTGTCTTGACAACGGTGTGGCTTTTCATGTGGCTTTACACAGGCCTGATGAAGGTGAGATGCAGGAAGCACATGAAAGTGAGAGGTTGTTTTGCGCTTTGCGGGTGTGTGCGTCAATCTACCACTCTCACGTCCCTCAAATGTCAAAGCCAACGCAGCAGCAAAAGCAGGCAGGCTGAGATATTTAACTTATCAGTTTGCCATGAGCATTTTCCTTTTGACTGTTTGTTTTTTGACTTTGTTCCAATTATTTGTGTGTTCATTTGGAGAGTCATAATGGCATGCATATATATGTGTGTGTGTGTGTGTGTGTGTATATATATATGTATATATATATATATATGTATATGTATATGTATATATATATGTATATGTATATGTATATATATATATATATATATATGTGATATTTATTTTTGTAATTATTTTAAAAAGCATACTTCAAACTGTAGTTATCTTCTTTGTAGGTTTGTTTATTAATTGATGTTTATTTTACCCTTTTTATGTACTTCATATAATTTTTTTAATTTGTTTTTTTATTTTCTTTGTGCTTCATGTTAAAATACATTAATTTTATTTATTTTACCTTTCATTTCTTTTTACTTCATATCAATAACCTTTATTTACTGTATTTTATGAATGACTTTTTGTACTTTGTATGTAAATTTTTAGTTATTTTACTAATATCTTGATTTCACTCTATCTTTATAGCTTTTTAAAAAAATCTATTTATTAATGACTTTATATTACTCGTATGTGTGTTTTCACTGCTGCAGCTCCAGTTGATTCATTTTATTATATTTATTTTATTTGGACATTTTTTTTTTTTGTTTATTTGTTCCAGATGACCATGATGTCCTGTCGTTCCTGCTGTTCAGATTAACTGAACCCGGACAAAACCTAGTACGCTTTCAGTTTTTCTCTCTACACCACACACCACACACTACTCTGTACTCGTCCACACACTTAAACAACGTTAGAAAAAACCCTCGGTCCTTATTTCATAAGTGTTCACCAATTACTCCATTCTTTTGTGGGCCGTAATTGGAGTAGGAGTGTGTGTGTGTGTGTGTGTGTGTGTGTGTGTGCGCGCGCACGCGCATGGTGCACTAGGCCTCCCATGAACTCTGAATGTGTGTCTTGTTTCTTTTCTTTTTTTGCGAAGCCTCCACCTGAACAAGAGATTCCCAAAGAGGAGCAGGACAAGTACCAGGAGGAATTTCAGAATTTCCAACAAGAGCTGGACAAAAAGAAAGAAGAGTTTCAGAAGGAGCACCCCGACGTCCATGGGCAGCCCAGTGAGGGACACACACACACACACACACACCAACTCCAGCATGTCCTGCTTTAACAATAGAAGCCTCTCATTGAGGACGTGATGGACACATTAGAGAAACATTAGGAAAGTAAGCTTCAATAGTGGCACACAACTCTTAAAGATCAGGTCAACACACACACACACACACCATGCATTTGCTTTGTTTTCTCTTTTTTAATACGTCTTTAAAACCTGCTTCTCTTAATTAATTGAACAGTAACAACAAATCCGAGTTAACCCTAAACTCTCATCTTTATCTGCTGTATTTCTGATTAAATGTCAGTTTTAACAAGTTTTTTGTTTTGTTTTGTTTTTTTAAACTCTACAGTAAGGACAAGACGCAAAAATGTCCACCATGACGAGGGCAAAGTGACGTTACAAAACTTTATTTAGCAAAGTTAAAAATAAGATTATAAGGATACTTCATATACATTATAAAGTAACATTATTCTTTTTCCATGACGCTGATGGGAAGAAAACGAAATGGTTTATATTTTACTTATATGTGGATGCTATAAACACAATTAGAGCTGTCCTGTGTTCTGTCTTTCTGTCTTCTTTCCTTCCTTTGAGAAGTGAAACTGGAAATATTCTGAATATTATGACTTGACAACACGTCAAACCTCTAAATCACTCTAAAATACTCAGTATGGATTTTTTTACCAATGTGAGCCACAAAATTCACTTGAAGTTGAGTTTAAAAAAAATTCAGCAAGATGTGAAAAAGAATGATGGGACCTGGTTTGTTTTCTTTTTCCCCCCCGTTAAATGATAACGTAAGAGATGTGAGTCACGTGTTTCGGCACTGTATCTCGATAATCTAAACTCAAACATTTCCACAGAGGAACTCCTGCACAGTTTGGATGAAGATGAAGAAACATTTTTTTTTTTTTTCCAGCTTAATTAATTAAAAGTGTCATCAAGCTGTGACCATGACCAGGATAAATCATTAACGTTCAGTCCTTCCATTATGCTGCTGCTGTTTTGTCTTTGTTCAAGATTTTCACACGACTGTAGTTGAGAGCAAATGAATCTGCGTTTTCTATTTCTTTTGCTAATTTTTCCGAAATTCACTGAAATTTGCAAAACATTTTGATGGAATCGCAGTTAGTTGAGACATAAAACTAGCTTCTTTTGATTTTTTTTTTTAAACTCCTTTTCGGATCATACAAGGTTGTAACGTGGAGGAACGTCAAGTTTATGAAGTAAAAACATTTAAAAACCTTAACAAAAAGAAACCTCGGCTCATGGTCTGTCTATATTCATATCGTTATGGTTTTACAAATGTCATATTTTTTAAAAATCAGTACGTCATAACTAAAGTTAGGTTTCGAGTTTATCAATAGATTAAAGCTGTAAATCTAAAGACAACAGAACACAAGCAAAACAGAATCAAGAATCAATCAAGTTTATTGCCAAGTACGTTCTCACATACAAGGAATTTGCTTTGGTGGTT
>JAOTRR010000002.1:12614125-12635877 GCA_028570945.1 Gogo arcuatus
CTCTCTCTCTCTCTCTCTCTCTCTCTCTCTCTCTCTCTCTCTCTCTCTGTGTGCGTGCGTGCGCGCATGAAAGGGAGATGGAGAGAGAGAGAAAGAGAGAGAGAATGTGTAGTGCCTAGAAAGCAGGGCATTGAGTACACTGTAAAATATATTAAACTTTTTACATTGTGCTACTCCATTTTAGCAAAAACAATGAATTAATTGAGCCATTGAGGTGGGAGCCAATCAGATTTGCTCTTGTTCCCAAATGTGTTTATGTCCATGCTGAAAAGTGATTGAAATTAATCCAAGTTGCTAGTGGCTGATGAGAGGACATGGACAGAGTAGATGAGGAGGGGTTCTGGGTGAGTGTAGATGGCCTCTTCTCCATCATGCTAATCAGCGCTGTGCAAATGAGTGGCTGAGTTAATGCTGATAAGTCAGTTGGCAGTGATGGGAGGATTGCAGTTTGCTTCACTGTAATGTAAAACATTTAATGGTATATAAAGTTCATACCACGTAACATTTAACATTAATGCTGTGTAATTTTTAGCCATCTTTCACACACATGTTTGTAGATTGTAGAAAATTGTTTAAATGTTTGTTAAGCTAGTTTGCACTATACGACTTTTGGCCCGGTTCTGCTGTTGAAGACAACATTCTTTGATGATTGGCAGTTTTAGAACAAAAAATATGACCTGTTCATCAGCAGCTGATTTAGACAAAACAGTTCTAGCATTGTCAGAGATGTTTCAATCTGAGTGTGAATGCTTCTACAATGCTCATCTAAAAGCCACCAATAGGAGGACGCAAAACGAAACTTTTTTTTTGCCCTAGGCATGTTTGAAATGTTTGTTTGAGCAAGTGATCATTTAAAACACTTAAACACTTTCTTAGATTAATAAATACTGTATAACATTACCCCACATGCTAATGAACAGAAAAAAAAAAACCTTTACAACCTTAAGCTCACTCTGAAGAGTGTTGTCCTTGTTTACCCGGCCATGTACGGCTCCAAACTCCCCCTTCTTCACCTCTTAAAATGTGTGTGTGTGTGTGTTTTGTTTTTTTCTAGGCATAATATTGCTACTACTATACTGAGGGCATGTTTGTGACCCCATATTTTGATTGATGATGTAAGCAGACCATAGTAATTTTCTTTAATCACAGGTCTGTCATTAGAGGATCTTCATTGTGTAATCTGAATCATTTCAGGTCATCAGTGTGAATGTTGATTTATACTTCTGCAAGCATGTCTCTGTGAGTAATGCTGGGACGTCGTGTGCGGACGCTTGCACAGCATAAAGGATTTGTATTTGCATGTAACGTTAGCATGTCCTCCAAGAGAGACTGTTGCATGAACTACAACAGAATTTACAGCATAGCAGAGCCATAAACAATGCGAGTTCCATGTGTGACTGTAGGAATATTAAACAGAAGACAACATAGACACAAGTTTGTTTTGAACAGTCCTGAGGAAAAATAAACCTTGTGTGATTAATTATAAAGCAAGTGAATTCTCACTGAATGCATTTGTGAAGTGTTTTTATTCATTCAGCAGTGTGAGCGAATTTTGTATGGAAGCACTTCAAGATAACCACTGTTCAAATCCACAGTTCTGTCAATCACTGATTGACGGATGCTTTCATTTTTGTTTTTATTTCGTTGCTGTGGTTTACATCATCTACACTGTGTGTTTACTGGGAGTCCATTAGAAGGAAGAGAACGTAAAGTGCCCATCCAATATCATGATTGTAGTTTTCTGTAAATAAATCCATTATACAGTAATGTGATCATATCACTGTGTGTGTGAAGAAAAAATGAAATGCAGGGGGAGAACTTGCTTGTGTTCATTTATACTATCTTTTTAGTTTGAGTTTTTTTATCATAGAGGAAGAAAACATTTTATTTCTAACAAAGTGAATATGTTTAAACTGAGGTTTTTACAGAGCATTTTTCATCCGTTTCTGTCGCGAGCTGTTTGAAAGTTTTTCATGAGCTCGTTTGTAGAAGACTACTAGAGTACTGGATGCGACAAGGGAAAATGTTATTGTTTACAATTTATTGTTTAGCATTTTATTGTTTACTTTGCAGACATATTTTGAATAGTATTACTCTGGTTGAAACAATATTAATCTGAATTTAATTAAACCCATGGAAGAAATGTCACGTCTCATCAAATGGTTTCTGCGTACGCAGACGTCTCCACCAACCAATCAGCGCTCGCTGCATATCACAGCAGGTATGCACAATGCGTAGTTAGCTCGTGGGAAGACTGCATACTAGCATGTATCTGCATGCCTGGTTTACCCATGATCCCCCATCTGCATCGCGACGCAAAGACACACATGAAGTATAAAGTATAAACCAGGCTCGACCAGTAATAATCTTAAATGACCACTGTAACCACAGAATCTAAAATAGGCTTCAGGTTTTGTTTTGTCTGTGCTAATGATGTTTGGGGAGACCAAAGGGAAATTTTTTAAAGGTTTTTTCCTATATCCTAATCTGTTATTTCTCCTTTCAGAGTTACTCTCACAAACGTCCAAAAGTCTCAGTTTCTCAGGTAAATTGCATTTATAATATTTATCAAGTGTGATGACAGGTCACCACTTTAAAGTGTACACACAGACTAACAAGCTGTCTTGTTTTTGCAGAGCTACAGCTTGTCTGAGTTAGATGGGAAGATCAGTGCAGTTAGAACTGCTTTACTGAAGAGAGCAAATGAGTTCCAGCCCAGAGATGTGAGGGAGTTTCCATTCTGACAAACGCATATTTGTCAAACAGTGTACCTCCACCCTGAAGATTTGCCATTTTTTGTACACTTGATATCTTGAATTGAAAATGAACTGTTTTTTTGTTTACTACTCATCTGATTTGTGAGTTAAGAGGACCTATACGTACTGTCGTTTTCATGTTTGTAAATATATTTTTTTTTCTGCAAAATTGAGTATTTGAATATTTTGCACACAAACATACAGAACATTCACATTTTTATAGAGTCTCAGCCCATTATTTGTCAGAACTGTGATTGATTTGTCACAGCTAGCTTTGGTCCATTGATTCCATATAAGAATAGTACTCATTCATTTCTCTAAAGTAAACAATTTTTTCCTTGGATCTGGAGCCCATCCTAGGAACACTGAGCACGAGACAGGGACACACCCTGGATGGGACACCAGTCCATCACAGGGCATCATGTCTATATACACACACACACACACACACAGAGGGATAAATTAGCATAGCCTATCCACCTACTGGCATGTCTTTTTGGGGGTAGGAGGAAACCCATATGGACAGTGGGGAAGAACATAATGAAGTTCCAAACGCTCCACACTTTGCAACTGTGCTACCCATTAAGCTTAACTGAGAACTTAAAGATCAGTATCTCTGCAGAATATAATTTTAAAAAAACACTGACAACAAGCTAGAGAGAATTTGTAACATTGTAATATTACTTTTTATATTACATCAGTTCTGATTCAGTTCTCAGAACCCAGCTTTCCTTGAGCATGTGGCTGTTGTGTAGGCTTACATGATTTATATTAGTAAATGAATGATTTTATTATGCGATAATGGTGATGAGCTATGTAGCAAGATGCCTTAAAGATAACTGATACACAAATATATCCATCAGGTGTGTGTGTATGTGTGTGTGTGTGGAGAGAGAGAGAGCAGACTGATTGTGGGGTGTCGGGCAGTGTGCGATCAGAGTGCAGTTGTGCATTTCTGCTCACCTCTGCAGCCTGCCATTACAACAAATGACCTGATTACAGATTCCCCATGCTATGAACAGACAATTAGTGTGCAAAGATTGCTCCCTTTCTTCTGACCAAGAGTCTGTGTGAAGCCACATGTGCAGCAGTTCAGCCAGGAGCTCCAGTCACATTTTGCCCTATCTAGGCACAGATGATTATAGTGATTTGAGCCTCTGTGTTCATTGCATTATATACTGACCACTGTCTGCTGTGTTTGAAATTCATGACTAATGAGACGATTCTTTTGTTGTGGAGGAAATTAGAGTTTAGACGTGTACAATGGTAAGATTAGCACGACAATGACTAATCAATGGTAGGATCACATTTGAAGCTTATAGTGGTGTACAGGATGGAAAGATTCGAATTTGCTGGTGTCATTTTGAAAGCACGCAGTATGTGCACTGTAATGATGTATAATCATATATAATATACTGTAGCAGTGCTGTGGCAGGTGTGTGGTTTTTGCAGTCTTTTTGCGTATAGGTCTGAACAAGAGTAAATTGATTTGTTGTTGAGTGTGCTAGAAGGGGTTGTTTTCAGTTCTTCTTGTCTTAGCTTTAACCTGGGGTTATTGTGTTAGTAAGCATTTGGCAGAGATTTCTTCATTCCCCTGTACTCTAGTAAAAAGCATACTAAACTGACCTTTCCTTGTTGCTGGGATGGCACCCTTATCTTTTGTATCTTTAATATGTCTTTCTTAATATGTTTAATATCTTTCACCTGGAAATGTGGATATAGCGTAACTTTAAAATGATTTACGGTACATATTTGGACCAAATTGACCTTTTAGGGTAATGCTTTAAAGCTACACTATATGCACTTTTCTAGGTAAAAGATACATACTAAAGCTGCAAAAGGTATATGCTTGAGTGGTACCACTTTAGCAGTGAAGAATGGTACAGTTTAATACCCTTATTTTCCTGAGAATGTGTTCATGTTATTAATTTAGTTGTATGGACCGTGTGTGTCTGATAGTCTTAATGGGTTTCCTTATAAAGCCTGGTATAAGTGCATATGTTTAATAAGGAGCTCTACTTCTAGTATAAGTGCTCTTGTGGCTGGTGACTGCAACGGACTTTGACGAGTTACGTCTGTTTTTCCTTTGTTAAAATAAATGGTTTATTTCTTTTTAGCGGGTGCTGTACTTTAGGGCTCTCTTCCTGGAAACTGAGCTTTACATTCCAGCTCCAGCCTCTCCACTCTGACAAGTTATCAAATGTGAACAAGTGTGGGCTTGTCAAAACACAAGACTTGTCATAGTTCTCTGTGTGAGGGCTTGCAGTCTCATCTTCCAGTGAGAAGGGAAGTGAAAGTTGTCTATTCCAGGTGTTCAGCCAGGACTGTTTCCTCTGCTCTCACTTTTTTTGAGCCCCAAAAGGCCTGTAATGCACCATGGGAGGGGCACACTTGAAGGCATGGACAAAGCAAATGGGGAGTTGGCTATTGTTCACCATGGAACTTTTGTCTCTGTCTTGAGACCCTTATGTGGCTTAACGAGAACAAATTGGTTGCACAATAACGGATGGATTATGGATGTGAATAAAAGCTTTTGTTCGTAGATATGCCTGGCTAGGATCCGTTCGACCCATAGCCATTGAGTTGAGAATGCAGTTTAATAGGCAGGTGAAGGACCTCTCAATGAATGTCAATTTTATCTTTTGGAAAAAAAAATAGTCCAGAATTTTGCCATTTTACTAGTTTTGGAAGCAACAAAGCATATGAGTATCTATTGGAGGTTAATAAATGGACACTGAAATGTTCAATTCTGACTACCAGAAAGAGCTGTTTTGGGTAACTAAATAAAAAAGAAGGAAATTTCCACTGTAGGAAGTCAGACTGTTTCAAAAAAAATTTGTGCTTACAAAGAAATATAGCATTTAAGGTAAAATGTCAGTTTTATCAGCTATAATACTGATGTTAAAGGCAGCAGAGACCATTTTTGAGTCCAAGAGGATTTATTCTGTTCTCCACCCCCACTCACTCCACTCCACTCCACTCCACTCCTCCATTCTGCTTGTGGCAATAGGTACTTCCGCCCTGATTTGCCCTCTGGTTTCTCACTGTCCCACACTTTCGTGCTCTTTCTCTCCCATGTGATATCTCTTCTGTTCCCAGTGAATGTGATTAAGACTTCTTGGCAGTCTCCAAGAAAAGCCAGTCAGATTTTCCTTTTTTCCCCCCGATGTCCTCTTACATTGTGTGAGGAAGAGGGAGAGACTCATAACCATTCATAACTCACAAACTCTTAATAGGCTTCAGCCCTTCAGAAAGAAGAAGAGAAGAATCCCCCCCCCCCCATTCTCCCCAGCCCTGCTGTGACTAGTCAGCCTCAGTCTTTCTTCCCCCATGGCTCCATGTCAAAAAAGACTGTTGCTCGTTTGTGTAGGGAACAATAAGGAACAAGGCTGAATCTCTAGCGCTGAACAAAGGGGAGAAAAACAGGTTTTTCATTCTGCAGAACATTAGATTCTGACACATTTTAGCATGGTGTTTTTTCCCTAGCCTGAGTGCAGTGGCTGGGCTCTTTAAAAAGGACCACCTGTTGGCTAGTAGGCTGCTCTTCATTATGCCAGTAGCTATTATCACAGAGAGAGCAACGCCACAGGGAAGTTCTAAAGTTAACCCTGCCAGTCAGAAGCCGCACACTCCCCGCCATGCACCAGGAAGTCAGATATATTATTGTACTTACATAAAAAGTGTATATAAATACATATATATTCAAAATTACATTATTGCCTGCACATTATATGTAAGTATTTTAAATAATCAAAAAAAAAATGCCCATTTTGAACAAATATTTTAACATGTAGTAAGATTATTCAAGATGTATTTAACTGCTGTTTTCACTTTTAGGGATGTAACACATTTTCTGATACCATGAAAGTGCTGTGAAAGTCACACCCTATTTCCAGCCTTTATTTATGTGTACATATAGTGCTGTCTATATATGACCATGTCAAGTTTGAACATGTAGCATTACAAACTTCCCTATAGCGGCATCTGAGGCAATGCCCCTCTAATAGCACTGGAGCTATGTGGTGTGAGCTAGGCTCTCTGGGGTTAAAATGTGGCAGTTATATTGCCAGGATGGAGCAGCGGGAGACGAATTCAGGCAATTACAATCAAGTCAGGGTGCAGTTTGAGCGTGGGCCTGGAGCCTGAGTAGGATGCTGATGAGACACTTAGCCACACATCCTCAGCCATTGGTCCTCTCCTCTAACTGCCAACCCCCCCTGCTGGACAGCCATGAATCCCTGCGACTCACGCACACACCACTGCACTACCCTCGACATGCAGCTCCACTCCATCAGCCACTGGAAATCACTTAGATGCCTGAGGGTTGGTCAAGATTATCAGCTGAAATGGATAGCTTACATGTGAAAACAAGCTAAACTTCAAAGTAATTGTGAAAGCATATAAAAAGGCATAGTTCTAATTTGGATTATAAGCCTTTTATGAAAGTGTCATCAATACTGTAAGATTTAGATCTTTATTTGGTCAGACACGGCTTTATTTGTCAATGCAGAGTTTTGCATGTTCTCCCAGTGTTTGTGTGGGTTTCCTCCAGTTTCTCTGGTTTCCTCCCACCTCCCAAAACCATACCGGAAGGTGGATACAGTCAATTGCCCCTATGTATGAAAGGGTGTGTGAATGTTGCCCTGCCCAGGGAGTAATCTCACTTCACACCCAGTGTTCCCAGGATGGAATCTAGATCCACCATGACCAGCAATTACCGAAGATGAATAATTATGAAGTAAATCCCACTACTGTACATGGTCTAAACCTATTGCAAAGATGTTCTCTTATTCATAAAATATAAACTGCCATGTGTCTCACATTGTTCACAGACACATAACCACACTGTGTACCTAAGGGTGTGGGTGAATTAGGCTGCACACTGGAGGTCTCTCTCTGCATGAGCTCTAATCTCTGACCCATTCGGCTACAAGGGTCTGTATGACTCACAGCGCTGAAAAGCAGGGGTGTGTTTCTCATCCTGATTACTCCGGTACCCCCAACCCCTGCCCTGATCTGCTCTCATCTCCTACAAGGCCAGCATCTACAGAAATCACTTCTGACCCCCTTCTAGTGACAGTGTCACAGTTTGTCGAGAGGATAGAGCAGGGAGCAAGACACCTGAAAGCAATTAGGCATTTATGCTTGTTAATTGTTGCCAAAGAAAACTCTGTGATTTTGGAGAGCTCCTTGTATTTTGTGTGTGCCCCCTCTCAGCTCTCCGTCTAGCCGGGGTTTTTGTCGTGGCAAGTGGCACACACCTGATTCCTGTCTCTGATTTCTATTTTTAAGTGTTTTGGTGTGTAAAGTTAGCACTGTGTTATTGGTTTTGTTAACACTTTTGCAAATATTTTGTTGTAGATGATTTCTGTTGATAGTATTTATCCTCAGTTTAACTAGAAACAGTCTGTGATAGATGTAGGTCCTGCACAAATCACTGTGCATTGAGAGATAAGCCCTTAAAGTATGTAGCTCTATATCCCATTTTTATTTGTTGCTCATTTTGTTTTTTATGCCTAAATTGCTGGTTGGCACCCTAAAATTTACCCCTAGTTATCTATTGCTCAACTTGTTTGTGAGCAATCCTCCAACTCCGGTTGTGTTATGGGGGAGGCTGCGGTCAACCTTCTCTAACCCAATTCCTCTAGTAATAGCTGTTTTTTAACAGTGGTTTATCATCGCCTGGACCCCAGACGTGCTGTCCCCCTGGCAAATTATTCCATCTTTGCAGAGAAAGAGAAATTGGATTGCTCTGATCCTGTTTTGTGGCAGGGAGGGCAGCCGCAGCATTATCCTCGGTTGACACTGGCGACGGAGAGGCAATCACACACGGCCACACTGACAAAAACACTCCAGGAAATCACACCACAACAAGCTTCGACTCTGCCTACAGGCCAGCTACAGCCATTCACCCACATAATGCATTACTACTACCACTACTCTACTACTACTATTGCTATTACAAGCCTGTCTTCCACTGCTCAACAGTCTGCTGTGCTTTTATATTAGATTAGATTAGATTAGATTTTATATTAGATTAGTATGACATCACACAGATATTGACCAATACCATTGTTCCAGTACAACCAATGTAATATACATATATTTATGTACAACAATGCATAGCTATATTACCTATAACTGTATTAATATACTGTATGTTCAGTGGCTACTGTAAATTTTAAAGCAATTTTTTTTCTAAAATGAATTCAATTGAAAAAAAATCACTGTTTAATGTGTTTTCAGCCTAATATTTTATTTACAAATATTTTGAACATTTTTAATCATAAACTCTCGATTTAGTTTAAAAAAAAACTACAGTATTTTGTTAATTACAGCCTGCTATTATAAGGATTTATCATTCAAAAGACAAACACTAACAGTATACAGGTATCCTAAAAACAAATATTCTGCATCTTTATCATTTATCATCATCTGCCACGTACAAGAAATACAGACTCTCCCTTGTAGTTTTCCGAAGGACTGAATTTCTCCTAAGTAGGGAACTTTTGCAAAACAAATGTATGCTGAAACATTGTTGCTGCTGATAATTACCCTGCAGATCAGATTTTCTAAATTAGAGACCTTACCTGCCTGCATATTGTCTTTGAATTTAGAAATGATAGGGAATTATTTCTTTTTCTCAAAACCCCAACAAAAACCACACTCCCTGAAAAAATTATACTCTCTCTTGTACACTCTGCGTAAAATCATACTTTTGTACCCAAGTGTTCAGACTTATAGATATACACACGCATATATACAGATAGAAGAGCAGAACCCAATTTCATCTGTTGTGGCAGAAATCAATCTCATATCGTTCTCGTTAATCCGCAATGGCTCTCCACAGATCCTGACACTAATAAGGTATTGAGCAGGTGAGGCCACGGGCTTCGGGTGAAACAGGCAGACTGGAGGGTGGGGGGGGGAGCTGGAGTCTGGCACTGTTCCAGTTCAATTATGTGACTTGTATATAGGAGAGGCACAAGGAAGAAGAGAAAGAGAGAGAGAGAGAGAGAGAGAGAGAAGAGAAGAGAAGAGAAGAGAAGAGGGCACAAGATGAGAGGGAAAGGCAGAGCAATGGGTGAAAGACTTTGGAGAAAGAAGGTTGAAAAAGACATGTAAGGTTGAGGGGGGTGGTTGAAAAAGGGTTGGAGATAGAGAGAGAGAGAGGGAAGGAGGTTAAAATCGATCCCATCTGTGGCATGATGGTTAATTAAAGCAGCTCTTGAGTAGGCTGAGGATGAGAGGCTTGGCTGGGCTCCTGCAGGCAGAACCCTGATTGCTGGGAGAATGGCTTCTTTCTCCACGCACAGAGACGAGGAGGGCTGCTGCTAACGGGCACAGACCTACTCATACACACAAATGGAAATGCATAAATACATGTTTTGAATGAGATCCACATATGCACTCGCAAAGATAGATCTTAATTTAAGTGCAGCATTTGGAAATTTCTGCTCCTCGTTCTCATTTGGGAGTAGGTATATATAGATTTATAAGTATATATTATTGACATATCATTTGTAATAGTAGATTTCAAATTAATGACCATTTTAGGCACGTGATAGACGTGGACAAGGGTGTAGTCTAATATAGCTGTTGCTGCTCTATCAAACAGGTCCAGATTGACAAATTAAATCTGCTAGTAGTAAGGTAAGATTAATAGATAGGAATTCAATAGCCTTGAATTTTAGACAATAGCTTCTGATACCAAGAATATAAACTCAGCACTGTCTCGTAGAAAAGAAATAAAGATGTTTTTAAAAGTCTATGAAAGATGTAACATTTTAATCCCTTCATGTATTAATTGGAGGGCTTTCAAGCCACTGCACCATTGTCCCAAAGCACTGTTAGCTTTTCCATCTGATAAAGGATGCTTGAGGTTACTGCCAGTTCATACTATATATCAGTTCATATTATCACATAAAGTGCATATTTCACATTTCTGTTTGTATACATGTGAACTTGAAACTGGTGGATTTTAATAAATATAATTTACACAACTGTTATGAAATGTACTGCAACAGTGTTTATACATCACAGATAAAATGAGACATTTTTTCTATACATTCAAATGTATAGCTCTAGGAGTTATATGGAACAAGACATAACAATGCTGCGAAGTAAGGTCATAGTATAGCTAAGTGAATTGAAAGCCATGACCTTATTCTATAATAGCTTCTTAAATAAAAGCACATGGAAAAATGAGGATTATAAGTTCACAAATGATATTAATAGAAAGTGTCACAATTTATCAGGTATCTTCAGTTTTAAATGCTTCAAATGATACAGTGTGATAATGATCTGTCAATTATGCAAGCCAAAACCTGTGGAGATGTTGGCATTTCACAGCTCAACATCCAACCTGTGGAAACGTAAAGGTAAATCATTAACTAGCTGAGTGAGCTAGAATAGTGAACCAGATCCTTTGATGTTTCACAGTCTGTACCAAATGTAAGATGTCACTTCAATGTTCAGTAGCAATTGCCTGTTATGTTAAATACAATGCAGTATACGCTGAGTGCTGCTACAGCTTATATGTAATTCTCAGGATAATGTGTAAAGGACATTTCTGCTAGATGATGAGCTTGCTAGCTAGTTATCGAACCTAGCAAGCTACTGAAACCCCAACAGCATTTGACTAAATTAGCTAGCCAACTAATGTTACCTTTCTTTTAAATACTGCTGGATAATCGAGGTGGTGTTCTCTTCAGCATAGCTCACTTGGTTAGTTAACATAATTGTCCAAAAATGCATTCCTTAGATATAGAATATTTTTGTTTAAGTCGTATCAGTTTTAGACATATAAGAAAGTAATTTGTAAAGTATGACATTTATTCTTATTTTGAGCAATTCTTTTTTAATCACTATTTTTACTTTAACTCAAGTGAAGTATTATTGGACTAGCAGTACTTTTACTCATCACTGTGTTTTGTACTCGTCTCACCACTGAACATATCACAAGCAATATTGGCATGGTCCAAAAACCACTGAATGTAGAAGTGGACGGAGATAGTGAAACAAAACAACGCATGAGAACATGGCATAATATTTTGGGAAAGTATCATTGGCAGAGTTTGACATTTGAGCCCGGAGAGGCCAGGCTAATAGGACAAAATGCAACTTTATAGTGTTCTCAATTTACTCTCTAGTGATAGTGCATCGTAGTAACAGAAGACAATATAAAGTGCCAATTCTGCTATCTTGACAAATTATCTAGTGGACCTCGCTCAATAGCACATGGTGGTAAAGACATGTACACAACTTATCTAGGTTAGCTAACATAATTAATCTGATAGTGTTCAACCACACTGCTACACAGCTGGCCGACACTGTGTTCACGAAAGTCAAATTTGTTCGTAATAAATGCTGTATATTTTAAACATTGAAATTGCACAAGAATATGGTCTACTCAAAGCAAAATAAAATGGTACAGTACACACACACACACACACACACACACACACACACACACACAGAGTTGTAACAATATTGCCCATTACTGAAGATAAAATTAAATAACTAAGGTCATAACAAATTTAGAAGTAGATGTCTTTTCTTCTATGCTGCACCAAAAATGCCAGATGTTCATGCTTTGTACATACTGTAGCTACAACAGTTAAAGTTTATATATAATTGGCTGAATGTACTGATGTTAATACAAAAACAAGACAATGTGTATGAGACTACATCACAACAGGGTGCATTCAAAAATCTACAGGGTACTATGAATTCCTTGAATTCCAATAGTCTACTAAATACAATTGTGACAAAATAAATACATACTCAAAGAATATTAATTAAACAAAAGTTACAGTTGTATTTCTTGATAGTTAGTTTTATGAACGTTCACAATAGTTAGCTTACCCTGTGGATTTTGCCATGGGATTTTGCTATTGAATGGAGACAGATGTCAAATCCAAGCCAAACTGTCTTTTTACTGTTTATTAACACATTTACTTTAGCTGGGGTTTTAATGATTTGTAGAGAACGTATCCTTTGTTTGTGATTTATTTGGCTGTAGGAGGTGGTAGGGAGACACCCCCAGTGCTGTGCAAAATGCTCTGGGATTAAAGGAGGGAAACATTAGTGAAGGGTGGCTCCCAGCTGACAACCTTGCAGCCAGCACAATGGCACCAATGGATGTGTGTCAGGCAGAAATGCCCAGAAGGTGGACCCACCTGTGCTCACACCTAGAAACATAGATTATTAATGCCACTGCCACCCATGGAAAGTGGATTGTGATTTATCAACATGCTGGCAGAATTACAGAAACAATTCCCTTAAAGCCCAGTTATGTGAGAATTGGTATCTTTTGCTCCTGGGCTCCCCCTACAGTTTTGGAGTGTAATTCACTTTTACACCACTGTCATAAATACAAATTGCACTTTGAGCTCCCCTCATGGACAGGTCTCAGGGATGCTCCACCAGAGTTACATAGTGCTATAACTGGCATTCAGGGCACAGAGTTATGATGGAAGACAAACTATTCTCCCTATTACAAGTCAATGTGCCACTAATTGATTTTGAATCTGATATTTTAAGGTACAATTCCTACATAATGCTGCTTTAAATGCAATTTCTACAGTGTTCTAGCAAGGAGCTAGGAATATACCTTGGAGGCCTGCTTGACTTGTCCAGACACCAGTGGTGAAAGGTGCAACCAGATTCTCTTACTGTGGCAAACCATTTGCCAACTTCTAGAGTTTGGTAATGTAATCAAGGACAATTTGCAGTAGTGAAAACCAAAGAGTTTTTGACACCATTTATCTTGCTGTTCACCTCAGCGGCTAAGGCAGCAGACAAGATCCTGATACAAACTTATCACCTGTCCCTAGACGCTAGGTGATGGCTTGATGACAGACTCACTGTTACACCCAACCAGCTTCATAAAGGCTTCTCAATTTTGAGAGATAAACTGTAGCCCTTGGTTATAGACAATGTGTTTCAGCAACCCAAAAATGATGGAGAAGATTACCTACCTCTGATATGCAGTGGACAGATCTGACAGAGGAACAAGACTACATACCCTAAAAAAGTGATCACTGAAACTGGGAGGCCTGTGATAAAGTCTACTGGTATTACAGTACTCAAATACTTGTGATATGACATCTACTTCAATGTATTTAAGAAAAAAGCCAAGTGGTGGAGAAAGCCATCTTTTATTCATCTCATTTCTGTATATAAACAAAGTTGTATGCACCCCTAAGTTTGGTGTAAATAGAGACTCCATGTAATTGGTCTTTTGTGGCCAGATCTAAAGGAGAACTACAAACTGTTTATGTCTATGATAGTCTATACAAAGTCGGAGTCCACTGTTCTACTTCTCCTCAAGTAAAATTCTGTTGGAGAAGGCAAGGTTGCTTCAGTACTTGCTGAACACATTGTGTGCTTCCATCACTTCCAACACAAGGCTGCAGAGGTGTGTCAGCCAACAGTAACCCAATGGCACAATCACTTAGTGGCTCTACTATGTCCATATGCTCAGGTCAGATTATCTGGATTGATGGAGTCACTGAATTCTTAACGGTGTCTGAGTCACAATTGGGGATGAAACAGTGATCATAAGGACAGCAAGGACACCAGAACTTTACCTCCCTGTGTGTCCAGGAGATATGGGGTGATTATGCATAAAACCTCAGGGAGTGTAAGGATCAACGGTTGAAGAGTAGAAAGTATAATAAACAGTACTGTGTATTTCTTCAGTGTGATGGTCACCAGAGTGTAGCATTATGGGTGGGGTGGGGACTATCCCTGAGCAAAGAGGTCTTTCTTTTAAGGTATGTAATGTGGCAGCTGGCAGGACACAATGGAAATCTCTGACCAAGATTCCAGTAGATGAAGCAACCAGCAATTGATTAAACCTAAAACAGATGTAACTTTAGAAGCATAAATTCCAAAATACACCCATCAGATTTTGACTTTAGTTAGACCAGGACAAAAATTAACCAAGCCCTCCCAGTACAGATGCAATTCCTGCCACAATCTGTGTCATTTCTCAGGGATCAGGAGACCACCTCAATGGGGCTAGGCTATCCACATAGAGTAGCACTAATCTGTTAAGTCAGGGGGCAGTAATTTACCTCTCTCAGAAGATTATCTAGTAAGATCAAAATGGAGATGAGCTGGTATAGAGATAAGGAGTTGCCATGGCAGGTCAGCTCAGCAGTTCCTCTTCCCTCACATCCCAGTGATAAATGTTAATAAATGCCAGGTAAACTGATATAATATACCATCATACAATTTTAATAATCTACTTTATAACATGACTGTTAGGTTAAAAAGTAGCTATAGTAGGTAGTTACTCAGTGGAAATTGTTTTCCAGGAGACACCAACAGGCTATTAACTGGAGGATGCTAATTACAAATAATTACAGATTAGCTAATTACAGAACAGCATCATACCTATTTAATTGCAGAACATGCAAAGTTTGTGCTGCAATTTTCTTGTTACACTTGTTTGTTGTGTCCTTGTAAGTAGATATTTTTAAGGTTAATGCAGGTACCTGACCTGTGATTGTATCCTTACTTGTAATTGCTGATATGTTTCAAAACTTATTTTATGTGCCCTCCCAGAATCCAGTGAAATGCACACTAGCAGCCAAATATGAGCAAAAGTGTCAGACAGTAAGTGCCTAGTTTCAAAAGGAGGAAAACAGAGGAGCACTGTCTTCTTATGACACAACACTGAATCAGACAGATTAATCTGTAATCATACTCTCAATGTTGCAGAAGTGTGGCAATAAAGCTCATCCCTCCACAGGTGTATGAATTATGTATATGGGGATGATTTGATGGATGTGAGAGAGTGTCTGATTGAAATGCCACATGGCATACATTACGCCGTCTTCTCCCTCACTATGTGTGGAACACCAAGGTCAGAACCCCTTGCTAATTTCTGAAAGGCTGACAGCTCATGAAAGAAATGAGAAAATTATACATTCTTGCACAAATCATCTGCGGCTCTTCAGGATGAGTACAATACTGTCTACAACCAGCTTTGTGCAGCAGACACCTGGCAACCACACAGCCTCAGTCTCACTGGCACAGAATAACTGAACACTGAGCAAACTCAAGACTACTCTGCAAACTAAAATTCACCTTTCAGACCCCCTCAGGGAGCACAGCTTATTCATAACCATAGTCTTTTGGTAAGCACCAAATGTGAACATGTTATTTGGAATGAACAGGTGATGTGTTCTAAAAAGATACAAATAGAAAGCACACTAATTTTATTTGTTTGTTTGTTTGTTTGTTTGATTTTTAGAAGGCTTGCAAAGGTTCACAGGGAATCTGGTTGAGACTAGAAGTGTGCAACAATGGACTAGGGATGCAACAAAAAAGTCATGTGAGTGGGAGATTTTTATTTTCATGTGGACGGGCAGTCAGATATGAAGCTCAGTGACAAAGACAGACCACATTAACATGAACAAGAGTTGCTCCATTCATAAATTAGGCTGCTAGGCTGTTTATATTTTGTGAAATAAAACACGCTAAATTTTTTAGAATATATTGTGGGCAGGTACAAACAAAAATAATAGCATGATTAATAAAACAGTCCCAAATACATCTAGTTGAGACCAATTATGAACTTTCCAGTGTTTTTCTGTGGCCTTGAGGAGTGTCAGAGTTCATATTTAATTAAATAAGAAAACTTATGGTTTAGGCCATGCCCACTTTGGGTTTAAATCCAAATGCAGATAGTTGCAAATTTTCCTAGTAGGGGGGATTTATGACAGATACTACAAGCAACACAGTTTCTGAGATCCAATCACAACATATGGGCTATTACTCAATTGTGGCAACTTTAGGTTACTTCACATTCATATCTTTCTCTTGGATGTTAAAAATAAAATAAAGATTTGGGAAGACACATAAGGAACATGTGGATATATAAAAACAAGTTTTGTTTCACTGCTCCAGATGTTGTCTTCAATTTTGTGGATGCTGGCAATTGAACCTCTCTAGAGTTAACAGAATCTAAAAAATCATCACCTTCTTAAAATCCTGAGAATGACCATCCCACTGGACTGTCACCTCTAAGCACCTGCTACACCTTTCTCCAGTAAGAGTGCAGACAAAAGAGCACTTGGACCCAGATGTACAGAAGAGAAGTGTGGAGAGGTCATCATGGATGGGTTAAAGCACTAAGTAGTGAACAGGGTGAGCATGAAGCATGCTCGAAAGGGCACAGCACTCTGTCTGCTCTCTCAGAAAATTAATTGTCACTTTTATTGCTTTTAATTGACAAATTTTTACCCCTGCCTGCTATTCAACCCAGCTACCCTTATCCCTCCTCTAGACACTTGTGAGTTGCTAAGACAACGGTCCAAGGATCTGAGCGACACAGCGTTCTCATTCACCTCCTACCCAGTAGCATATATACTCACATGCAGCATTTCAAAAGAACCTCAATAACAGGCCCTTGGATCTTTTTTTTTTTTTTTTTTTTGCATATGCTTCTAAGAAAGGCAAAACCGGCCATATGTCAAAGTCAAGCTTATCATATTTGATTGCCAATACACACCCTTGACTGTTAATATATAGTACATTATACGTAATTGCACTGAGCTCAGTGTCAAGCTCTGGACCTTTAAATACACATACAGATTTAAGCCTTACAAAACATTTTCCTTCCAAAGGTTAAAATATGTAACCTGTGTAGTGGGTTGGGGATTAAACATTCACAATGAGTCTTGGGCCAATCATTTACCCAGACAGTGACATTCCTCTTGGGCTCTGTCACACCCAACAAACAACTAAACAACAAACCTTCTCTTTCCTCTCTTGTTCTCTTTCTCTTGAAGGCAGCCACATTTAATGGAGAGAGGCTGGTAATCTTGAGTAAACATCATTAACTGTTTGCTCCTATCGGCCATACAGAGTGTGCCACTGGCTCTTTTGTGCTGCTATCAGCAGTTTAAAGAGGTTTTGTGCTGTAATGGTGTGGGACGGCAGTGCCAGGCCTTTCAAGTGCCGCCTCGCTCACCGAACCATCCTACACTCACACTCTGGAAATGTAGAAAGTTGGCACTTCTGAATGCAGGTCAGAAGGCCAGTCCAGCATGATGTGATGAACCACTAAGAGTTAGCTGTCTTACTCCGCAGCAGCAGAAAGCAGCAAACGCAGGTGATTTGTGGATGTTTTTAGTGGTGTTTGGCCTGGGCCAACACAAGCTGGAGGAGTCCTCAGTAGAGATTAAAGGTGGCTGATTTAAGAGAGAATCAACCGGGCCTGCTTCCTGTGTTAGTTTCCTTGGGACACACATCATGATACAACACCACACAGTGCAAACAGATATATTCTTCCATGCAAACGTTAACTCTTTTGGGGAAAACATTACCTCAGCTAACACACACCACCCTCATTCATTAATTTGTGATTGAGGTTACACAATTGCAAACACATTCACTAATACATACATGCACACACACACACGCACACACACATTTGTAGTGCATATTGCACCTGCCTCTTCTCTGACCCCCATTACAGAGTTCAAGGAGAAATATGCATCAGATTATCCATCACAGGGTTGATGGAAGGATAGAGAGCAAAAGAGAGCCAGAAAGAGAAAGAGAGAGAGATAGCGAGGGGGTTTCAAGTAAATGCAGGACTAATCACATCCCCCACAGTGGTGAGTAAATACAGCCTAATGGCCACTGATTAATTTTCATTGCTCTCATCTGCCCGGTAAAAGAGAGATGTAATGACCTGTACCTCTCTGTTTTTTCTCTCTGTATCTTTTGCTCTTTCTCCCTCTCCCTTTCTGCAGCTTAATTTTTGATTATAAATTAAAAGGAGTTGTAAATGGCGTAATGCTGCTTCTGGGCCTCTGATTACTGTATCTGATTAGAGGATGTCAGTCTGCATATTTCCCTTTTTCTCTTACGCTCATCCAGTGAGCTGCAACACTCAAGAATGTGCTGCATACACAATAGCACTTCTGCTCCACATTGCAGCTAAACGCTAAGCAGCACTAGCTCTAATCAAACACATTCTTTTGGCTTTTTTTCCCTCTGCTGTTTCTGGTCTGTCTCCCTTTATCACATTCTTCCTCATCTTTCATTCTGGTTAAATTTTGCCAGTGAGTTTACTTGAGGTATGCGAAAATGGCAACAAGTGAAAAATCACCAGCAATTAAAAAACATTCATACTTGCAGGTAAGAGGGCTGAGGGGTACCCGCTTCTTTTTTCTTCATTGTGCTGGAGTTCTGTCTCCTTCATAATCCTGTAAATTGATGTATGCTAAGTTCTTGTTTAGAACAATGAGAACAGATAATGATCTAAAACCATATAAATCCTCAGTCTTCCATTGTGCTTTACTTTGTCCACCTGTGTTGCTTATTATTATCATTTGTCCATTCTTCAAATGAGTCCCTGATGTGGTTCCCCATCCATAAAGCTGTCTAAGGTAAGAATATGAAATCCCTCTCTCTCTACCTGACACCAGTTTTATCTCTCCATCATAGATATGTGTCTCCTTTCTGTGGTTCACTCTCTGTCATTCAGCTCAGCTAAGATAGAGGATAGCCTCCGGAATAATGGGACTGTATCTATGGACACACACACACACACACACACACACACACACACTCACTATCCAACTGTCACGGGGTCAGATCAAGTGTGTACAAATGTGAATCAATTAATTCTGCCAAGTTGAAAAAAGACATCCAAGGACATTTTCTTCATTCACCAAGGAGGTCAAAATGGAAGGGTCTGTGTAAGAGAGTGAAGGAGAACATTAAAGAAAGCATTGCAGGGAGAAAGAGAAAGGGGGAAATGCATGTTTAGAGAATGCAGGCAGACCTTTGTATATAGGATGGAAGATGCTATAGGTGGCAGTGGGGTCAACACTATTCTCTGGTTCTTTTGTGCAGACTGGCCTCATCAACAGAGCTAAAGAGCATGGACAGAGAAGAGAGAAAGAGGAAGGTGGCCTTCTACCACTACTGAGTCTTAGACTGCTGCATGTGCTTGTTTTCTGTCAGTGGGGGTAGGTGAGGGGGAAGAACCCAGAAAAATATGAGGTTGTGTGAGAAGGAGGCTGATGAGGATGGAGGTGCTAATGAAAAAAAAAGGCTATGTCAAGGTTTTGTTCCCTTTCTGACCTCTTGAGTCATGTTCTTGACTGTCCTTTAAAAGTGTCTGATGAAGCTCTTCCAGTCTGGAAGCCCACATCTTCAGGGTAGTTGAGTCCCACAGGTGGAGCTTATGACCAGAGAAAAGAGAATACCCACCAGTATTTCTCAAAACTCCTTATATCTTTGTGTCTTCACCGATTAAAAACCCCATTCATCTCTCCTTTCATCTCTCCTGCTTCCCCCTGTAACCTTGTACCCCTCTCTTCTCAAACTCTCTCTCCCTTTTCCTGGTATAATTAACTCTACCAGGTCAGTCAGAGACCATTGTAAAGGATTAAGCAAAACAAGAGCAGTATATGCCAAAATAGGTCCGAAACTGCTGAAGCTAACTCTATGATGTGGAAATCTGAGCCAGCCAAGCTCTTTGGACCTCTAGTTCATTATATTAATTCATGATAGATGTTTAGTAAACCACAACGTGCATTCGGGTTATTGTTAAATATAAGAGAATGATTCTGACATTTAGACAAAAGGCGTTTCTAAACCCTTGATCATGCTTCTCTTCTGCTTATGAAGCCTGCTGTACCCCATTCTTAAAAAGTAAAACCACAAACACCACCAGAGGATACAGTAAGGTCTTTAATCAAGGCAATCAGTGCTGTTTTCAAACGTGTGCAGCACAGGAGCTGCGAGCCGGGTTCATCGTTGTCTGCGATTTAATTACTTGTTTTTGCATTCTGATGGAGGGGGGTGATTGTGCCTTGTCACCTATCTCTGAAGATAAAGGACTAGCCAATTACTTTGTTTGGATGCTAATGATTGGGTTTCATTAGTGGCCGCTCTTAGCCCCCCTCACCCGGTAAATGGATGAATATGCTATGATTTCAATTATTGGAATTATGGAAATTGCTATTAAAAGACAACACGGGTATCATCAGCTCTCCACTGTGACATAATGTCATTTTAATTTCCATAATAGTTTTAATTGTCAGAGGTCCCGTAGTGTGTTAATCATTTAATTGTATTGTCTTTTGCCTCCAGCAACACCTACATCCACCCGCCACTCAATCACACTAAATCACAGTCAGGATTAACTAAAGAGTTGGCAAAGTCCAGCCAGAGGTGCAATTTAAAGTTTTGAAGCAGGGGGCATTCAAGATATTGTCTCCTCTATGAACTCAATTAAGAATTAAATTAATGAATAAAATGGTTTATGAGTCACCCCTAAACCAGAACTAAAACTTTGGCTCAGGATGACCTTTCATTCGTTCCCTCGAGTTCCTCAGCTATACATTCTTAGACTTCATGTCCTCTGTCCTCTCAACAGTAGTGTTGTTTAAAATGCCATAGTTGAATTATATGTCCCAATTGTTCACATATGGTTATGGGTTCAGCTGGCCTTGATCATTGAAAAGGAGTTATGTTAGTGCAATGCAATGCAACAGGAGCTTCCTCTTGTCTGGCTACAGCTAAGTCTTTTTTCCTCTCAGGAAAAAGAAGTGTGTTAAGGACCTTAGGATGTGAAAAGGTGGACAAATTACAAACATCCACAGATCTGCACATAAAGAATGTGTGATATGTAAACTAGTCTTCACTCTCTAACATGTAGAGTGCTGTATAATCAAGCACAATTACCTTGAATCTCAGTCTCAATCCCAGTGTGTCAGCGATTAGAAGGGATAAAAGTAGTATTCTCCATAAAAAGACCTGGAACTTCTAATCGGTATGGCCCAGCACTGGCTTAACAAACAGCAGCCCTTAAAGTGTTTTCCCCAGGGCCAGTGGTGTAGTGGCTTCATTTTTTCATTGTGAAAGCTGAACATAATATGCATTAGAGCGGGTTTGTGTGTACATGTCTTTATATATTTATTCAACTTCATCTGGGCCAGGGTCATTGTGGATCTGCAT
>JAOTRR010000002.1:12678594-12694333 GCA_028570945.1 Gogo arcuatus
CTCAGTAAAACTTACAGCTCATTTCTGTATAAAACTGCACACACTGTACCTGAGACTAGGCTCCTTTGTTTTGTTTTTTTTTAAGGCAAAGGGTCATCACACCAAATATTGACTTTGTTTCTTTTATTACTGTTTACTGATCTTTATAGTATTTATTTAATGTAGAAACATATAATTTCATTAAATGTTTTGAATAGGGGTCTGCAAACATATCTTTTTTTTCAATTAATCATTCTTTTTTTAAAAATTCATCTGATTCTATTTCAATCTGTAAAATTTATGAATAGATCTTTTAGGCTAATATGTATTTTTGGGGTATCTGGTTTTCTAGGTTAATATCCATTATGATTAAACATAGCCAGAGAGATTTAAATACATGGGCTCTGACTAGTATTAAAGGCAATTACTAATCTCCCCACATTTAGATGTCACTCTCTCAGTTAACTTTTGCTATATAGTATTTCATATCTCATCCTTAATGAATTGATATTGAGTTAAAATCAAATCACATCGGATTGAATCAAATCATTAGATTGTGAATTGGAATTGAATCAAATTGGGGCATCTGTGCCAATACCCAGCTCTATATTTGAAGAAATCTTTGCTCTACAGCATTTCTTTGCATGTGCTTAAGACTTTTGCACAGTACTGTGCATTCACACACTCATTCATACCTATGGGCAAGTGTAGTGTAGGATGTTTCTGGAAGGAAACTGTAGAACCTGGAGGAAACCCTAGAGCTGTGAGGTGGAAACTCTACTCACTGCAGCACCATGCCACCCTGTTCCATTACCTACATGTCTTATTTGCACTCATACCACTCATACAAACACCTTTTAGTAGGAGCATAAAACATAGATGTATTCAAGATGGGTGAGTTAAAAATTAATTTCTGTCTTAGCTGCACAGACAGGACAGAAACAGAACATTAGGGTTAACATGGACATGCTGGCTGATAAAGTTGGTGTTACTATCATGCATTATGCTGGTCATGCATGATGACTAGCCATTTAAAAATAAAATCACTTCAATATTAGTAATTTAAGATCAGATCATTTTTGCCCTTTTACTTTTCATCGTACCAAATTATGAGTTAAACATGTTATTATGATATAACATGTAGGTGTGATTTATTTATTTATACATTATTATTATTGTTGTTGTTGTTTTACATTTCTGAGGTTTGTATTAAAGGTTTGGATTATTCAAATTAAGTGACAATTTAGGATAATGACTGTAGGAACTAAATAATAAATATAGCAACTTTGGGGGGGGAAACAGGGCACAGACTGACTGTGCTTCACAGACCCTTGGGAATCCCTGGATCCCATTTTTTGAGGATCATGTGTCTATACCATATATTTATTTTATGAACATATTCCAACTAGATTCATTATTCAAATGTGTACAGTAATATTCTGGCTATTTATTAGAGCTCTAATAGTTTTGAGTTATTGAAGTTTGGATTAAACCCATTCAATTCAAATGACTACTGAAAAAGGATAAAAACTGTAAGAGCTACGTATATAATAAATATACTTCGATAATGGTGGACATATTAATATATACAAGCAAGCAAACAAACAAACCCAGTGACTATGTTTCATGGCCTTCTAGTAGAACCACTGTTCTGCGCCAAAGAAGCTCGAACTTTTATTTTGAAAATTAAGTTGCTCTCGTTTCCCTCATTACTTTTCTCGGGACAGAATGGCGGCTCTTTTGGAATCGTTGCTCCGAAGAGACGTGGAGTTGTGCAGAGCTGTGAACTGGTTGCGAGGACAAACTGTAAGAAATTCACTGCGTATTTATAAGGGATAATTTTTTTCCATTCTTTGTGAGATAAAAATGGCATTGTCATCGCCTAGCAGAGAAGAAACAGGGATCTAAATAGTTCACAACTTCAGTTAGCAACAAGCATCTAGCTCGATAGTAGGCTGTGTTCGCCATTTCCTCACAGAAACGGAGCAAGTGTGATTTTAAAGAGAGAGAGAGAGAGAGAGAGAGAGAGAGAGAGAATTAAATCACAATAAATAAAATGGTAATTTTCTGAAGCTAACTTCATAGAAGCCACAGTTTACTTCAGTTTGCTAGTTGTATATGTAATTAGGTATTTTATACTCCAAAATAAGCATATTCGAAATTGCATTTATTTAACGAAATGTAAGTTTACAACACTATATATAGAAAACCAATGTGTTTATATGATCAACTTTGCCCTCTCTTCGTATTTCTGTATTTTCCTTTAGTTTATTATTGTCGTACAGTTTTGTATTGATCTACAATTCAGAATTTCCAAAGTTATAGTTCGTGTTGTCTGATGTAGTATTATTATGATACTATACAAAGTTTACTTTTATGTCATGTCATGACAGGACTGTAGCCGAGACCAAGATCTGCTATTAACAGTCAGGAAGCAGGAGTTCGTGCCATTCCTCCTGAACTTTCTGAGGGATCAGAGCAGTAACACTCTGACTCATGGCCCCAGCACCCCAGCCAAGACACCCAGCACCACCAGGTCTCTCAGAGCCCAGGGCTCATCTAGCGAGCGGAGGGCATCAAACAGATCATCAGCAAGCCAAGGTTCCCGCGGTGCCAGCCGAGTCCAGCTCTTCTCGCCTGCTCCCTCCACATCACAACTGGACAATCCAAGTGAGCAGGACAGCCCATTCACGGCCTCTCAGAGTCTTACTGGCATAACTGCTTTCAGCAGCCCGTCGTTTAGCTCGGGATGGAGTCCTGCCCCTAGACACATGATCTCTGAGCGTCGATCTGCTCAGCGCCATTGTCTTGCTGACTTTATGACCTCACCTTCAGACACTCAGGCCAGCCCTACATTTCAGCCATATCGAGGGCGCAGGAGAAGCAGCGGGTTTGGAGCGTCTGCATCAAGTCGTCAGACTGGAGCCCGTGGTGGCCATTTGGCCGAGGCTAGTAGCTGTGATGTTGCAGGAAGAAAAGAAAGAGGTGGAGGGAGGATTAGTGATCCGGTGTCACCCCCTACACAAGTAGAGCTCAACTTCAACAATTTGGAGGACTTTCCCCCAATGAGTGCATCTCCTGCCACCCCTATGTGAGTGACTTGAAAGCTAATTCTTTCTCTTCTTGAAATGTGAATGTTTGTTTTTAATGAAATGCTGTATTGATTTTTTTCTTACCTTATTATAATACTGTAACTTTTTTGTAGTCAAAGGATGATGTTTCTGAATGTGTTTAGAGCAACAAGACCGTCACGGCGCATCAACCCAACACCAGTAAGTGCAGAACGACCGCATTCTAAACCCAAGAGCTGCTTTACCTCCACACCCCTCAGCAAGCCATGCAGTCCTCCTTCCATCCCGGAGGCCATGGGTACTGGGCAGACTACTGGGAGCCCACTTTGTTTGCAAGAGGAGAGAGAGCTACTAAAGAAAGAAAGGTATTCCTTCTGGCATTTGAGAATACATTTGTCGAATTCTCAACTCATTTCTTTCTCATTTTATTTAATATTCTTAGAGTCACTGTGTCTTTGTTACTTTCCCCATGTCCCTTTTTCTTCAGGTCTAAACTTGCACAGCAGAGCAGCTCCCCACTGAAGCCCAGTGCAAGTGTTTGCACTCCCACCAAATCAGTATTGAGATCAGGCTCAAAGGTGACTCCTGATCCCAAAACACCCTGCCCTGACCCCACTAAAGTGACCCATGCACCAGAACTTGAGCTCTTAGCTGAGCTGTACTGTACATGCATTTCAGGTGAGATACTACCAGAGGGTGATGTAGAATAAATACTGGTTAAAAACGTTATTTTAAAACATTTAAAAATCAAAGTAGCACAATGTATAGTTTGTTTTTAATGCTATGAGTTAAATTTTAGTTTCTGAGTCTTAATTTGCATATTCTCAGTGATTTATTTAACAGCAGCCCAAGCTGCCTGAATATACAGCAAGAATCAAAACTATTTTTACATCAGTTTTATGGCTTTATGGGAGTTTTACATTTCAGGGTATTGAGTCAATAATCAGACATGATCGCCTCAGCCTCAGCAGCTTTAAACGTATTTCATGAGATCAAAAACCGAGCTACCGAATACGTATCTGTTTAAATAGAAAACTGTTACTTAAAGTTTGTGGTAACAAATTTGTTCCAAACACCAATCAGTATAATCATAAGTCATCTAAGAGAATTTGGCTATTTAAAAATCACACTTTTGAATTTAAAGGTATTTTCTGGATATGCTTTTGCTTATTTTGGTGGATTTTTTTTTTTTTTTTGTGAACTTTCATTATAGTGAACTTGGTGCCATGTGTGTTCCTGGAGCTGTTCTTTGTGCTGCAGCTGCTGACTTCATGGAGTGTGTCAACCTCTGAACCTACAGAAGTGTTTCCCAATGTGTGTGAAAGAAAGACAGGTTAGTGTTGTGCTCATGTCTCTCAGTCATTTCTTATCCCTGCCTGAACTCATCTTCTTCCTTCTCATAAGAAGTTTGTCATTTTGCAGATTTTCTTGAGAGAACCTATCTAGGAAATGTCCACAGCTGTGTGTATTTTGCAGTGCGAGTTCTGGAGAATCAGTTGCCGTGAGTGTGTTTATCTTCTCCTTGCTTTTATGTTTCCTACCTTGGTTTGGTGTTGATTGGTTCTGTTTTTGCCTGCTTTTTTTCCTCAGTTTGCTTTCGCACCTGGACCACTGCACACTGCGCCTCCTGGCAGAGAATGAAAGAATTGCCACTTTCTCTCCAGCCCTGCGAGATCGCCTGGCACAAGCTCAAGATACCTGCATAGCTAAGGTTTGCAATCCATAAATGACACACTTTTGATCCCATCCAGTTTTTTAACTTTACAGAAGTGGGCAAAGCAGTAGCCCAGGCACTTGAGACAAGCAGATTTGATGTCCCAGGTATTAGCTTTTTCGTCCTAGTTGTCTGGAAAACAATTAGGTTCAATAAGTAGAGAGCTATGTTTAAGCATACTTCACTGCACAGTGGTGTGACTTGCATTGATGCTGTAAATATCATGCTTCCAACCCCCCCCCCCCCAACTTTAACCTCTTGTTTTAGCACAAAATTGGCATCTTGTCGTTATTGGCACCCTAGGTACTACCCAGCCACCCCACCTTCATTCATTCGGTGCCATTCCAGCCAGCCACTGACAACCGAACTAACTTCAGCAGTGATAAAGCCTTCCACATCTTTAAAAAACAAAGGTACAGCATAGTAGAAACTCACTGAAGTCTCAGTGTGTGCCATTACAACAAAATCATATTATTCGTTGTATCTATATATCCCTGTTAGAGATATTTTTTATCAACTGCTAAGAGAGTGGGAAGATTATCATAAGGAGCCAGGGTGGGAGTTTGAGACAGCACTAGGCAACCGGGTCAGGTGAGGTGGCTAGTCTGTTTGTGTTAATTAATCTAAGTGTAAATAATTATATCATGAAACTCTACGATACTGATTTCTAATACATGATTCTGCTAATATTTATTCTGCCAGGGCAATGGTTAGTCAGTTGACTGCAGCAGGAAACCATGGTCACTTTGCCAGGCTTTTCCAGAAGCAACTGGTTCAGGTAAGCCACAATGGGTTTTTCTTACATGTGGATTGCACTGTTAGCTCACACGCATTCATTGTATTTCTTGCTGTAGATGTGTAAGGGCCACAGGGAGCTCAGCTCTCCTGGTGATGCTCCAGATGCAGATCTGCTGGGCATGGTGGGGGCAGACAGCCTGGGGAGGCTGAAGCGCCTGCAAGAGCGTCTGATCCAGCCGCAGGCTCTAAGTGGCCCTTGCCCTCCGCCCTCTTTCCCTGGATACCAGGAGTTCTTCAGAGATTTCCTACAGATAGCTAGCTGGTAAAATTACTTTAGTCATGGTTTTTACCTTTTTTTTTCTGTAATATTAATTGAATTAATCTGTTTATGACATGAAGTTTGCCATTGAGACAGCTAACTTGTATTATTTAACTTTTGCTTAATTTAACTTTAAACCATATTTTAACTGAAGAGGCAATCAGATTGCTGCTGTCTTGGCCAGCGTGTAATTTTCGGGCATTTATAGTGTGACTCATTAGTTCAAATGTTCAGATTAATTTGTTGCTAAAGTTTTCAGACAGACATTAAATGATTTATTTCTATCATGTTCAAAAGGTTTGCATTACTCTTTTGGGAATTTTGCTATTCTTATTTCAAATTGAAATATGTATGATGATCACAATCTGCCTGCATAAAAACTGTTCAGTTTTATGAACCATGATTTGTCAAAAAAGGTAACATTCATTTTTCAAGACTGTTGTATTGAAATTAGTTGCACAGTACGTACTTCTCATTCTCCTTCTCTCTGACCCAGCTGCCAGTTGAACCAACACCTGAAGGATGGTTTGTGTCAGCAGCTACTGCAGTTGAATGAGGTGTCTATCCTGGGCCCTGATGACTCCACAACCACAGGAGAGGAAGGGGGTGATGGAGACATGGAGCAACAGGTTCAAACCATGTGACTGGTTAAAATAGAATATTGAGAGTGCTCAGTGTGGCTCTAAATGAATTTTGCAGCAGTCGTTTAATTGCATGGTTAAACACTAAATGTGTATTTTGCTTTATTTACTTTAAATGTATTTTATTTAATTATTTAATCTAAAGTTATTTGCAATGTAATTCCAAAAAGATTATAGCACATATGTGTACCATTTATTATTTAGAGGCTTGACTCAACCAGGTAAAAGCACAGATTCTGCGTTTACTCCATTAAGATTAAAACTCTGTATTAAAGTTGCTAAGTTTGACTTATGAAAGTGCTGAATCTCACCTCGCTTTATTGTCTTTCTCTCTGAAGGATGAGAAGCAGCGATTTTCTTCAGTCCTCCTTGTGGCTCGACTTCTTGCCAAGTTCCTGGGCTTCATCTCCTTTATGCCCTACCAGACCTCCGAGGCACCATCCAGAGAGATCCAGGAGGCTGCCATCGCTCTGCGCAGTAAGGTATATGCATCTGCAAAGCATGATTGAGAAATCTTTTAACTACATGAGTTATTTAGAGTCCTTTTGAGGGAGTTGGTTGAAATGAATAGATTCGTGTGTGTGGGGGGGGGGGTTTTCTGTGTATTTTTCAGAGCACCCCAGCACTGGATATCTCTGCAGTGTTGATGAGTTGTGTCCGCAGGAAACGCACTGTGCTTACTGTTCCCTGGCTAGTTGAGTTCCTCTCCATGCTGGACTACACCGGGCCATTTCTGCCCTGCTACAGGACTGCTCTGGGCCTTCTACTTCAAATCTACAGGTTTGTCACGTGCAACAGATATGATGTGTTTTGTATTTGTAAATGTTCCAACTGTATGTGTGTTTGTGTTAGGAGGATGAGGTTGGGTAAAGTTGGAGAGCACTATTACTTGAATCAGATGTTGTTGGTGGCAGTGCTGGGGTGGCTTTTCCAGGTGAGAAATTGCACTAAAATGACTTGAAAACACACATGAACAGGGTTCCACACAGGACTAGACTAATATTCACACCGTCTGACTCTAGATCCCAGTCTTTCCAGAGGATCTCTTCTTTAGCATCAATGTGCAGGAACTAGAGGACCTGGAGAATCACACTAGCAGTCAAGGGCTGGTGGGTAAATGCCATTGTTTCAGTAACCAGAATCTGCAGTTAGATAAATGTTGATCACTGTCAAGGCCTTTGCAGTTATAATATAGAAATGGATTGGACTGCTTTCATTATGACTGTAACAGGCAAATTTCTGTTAAATTTCTGTTTTTACATCATATAGGTACTGTCAATGCCAAAATAATTGCCACTCATAAAATGGGCAAAATTATTGTAAAAAATAAATAAATAAATAAACAGTACTGAAGTTATTGATATTTTTCACTTGGGTACTTGATGTGTACTTAAGAACTATTTAATTAGTTTTTTGCCATAGTAATTTAACAATAAATCTAACAATAAAATCACAATAAAATGTATGACTTTATGCCAATAAAATTACATGTCATCTTTTAAATAATTGAATTAAATTGTCTCTGAGAACTCTTGTTTCTTTTAAACTAGGGTATAAATGTGAGGTTGCACACATGTACAATCTATTTGTAATCGGTCATCATGTAGAAAACCGAAGAGCTTTCAACACAAATGAGACAGATGTACAAATAATTCTTGATCTGACTATAAATCCAGTCTTAATATTGACCAAGTAGTAAGTACCAATGTGTTTTCTTCTCAGGACAATCTGCCCTTAGTGGATCAGCAGCTTCTCTATACCTGCTGCCCATATTTAGGTGAGAGGAAATCCTTAGTATTGCCTACAAATGAGATTCCAACAGTCATCTTATGTTGACGATTATATGTTGAGTGCTGTTGGAAATTGTTTAACCAGGGGAGTTTCGCAAGCTGTTGGCAGCTTTTGTGTCAGGGAGTGCGTCCAAGGCTGGAGGCTTGATCCGCAAGATCACGCCTACATCTGCTGAGCCCAGAGGTCCCCCCATCACCCGCTCTCAGCAAAAACTACAGGTAATACAGGCTTTTATTATTGTTGACTTAAAATGAACAAGACTGAACAAACATCTATCCAGTTTATTATTTCCTGCTTATGCAAAAACACACATCCAGTCAGAAAAATAAACCTGCAACTTTTATTTATAGATTACTGTATAAAAGTAGCATTTATTGTCATTTATTATAGCTGGACCTGGAGCAGGCCTTCTTTCATAATCAGCCTCCTTCACTTAAACGTACTGTGGAATTTGTGGCTGAACGAGTTGGATCTAACTGTGTCAAACACATCAAGTCAGTCTCAGTTCTCATTGCACATATTGTGTATTTTCTGTGTTAATATATATTGGCGTGTTAGATTTTGTTGTCTGCTAATGTTTGCAAATTGTCTATAATTGTGTACATGTGTGAATCAGGGCCACTTTGGTGTCCGAGTTGGTGCAGGGTGGAGAGAAGACTCTCAGGGATGGTTTGGGTTCAGATAGTGTTAATGCAGCCAAGCTGAATGACTCGATCTGTGCTCAGCTTTGTGACGCAGGCATGCAGGCCCTGGAGAGAGCCACCAGGTCAGCTATAGTACTTGTATAGTCATGCATATGTGAGAATGTGTTGTATGTTTTTTTTTCTTGACTTTTTTGTGTGTTTGTGTTTCCTGTACTAGGTTTTGCAGTGAGAATGCTCCAAGAGCTGTAAGGGTTCTTTTGCCTGACGAGACTTCTCAAGCTGTAAGTAGCTTCATGTAGCAGTTGTTCTGACTAGTGACAACACTCAACACTCCCTAAGCAGAACGTGTGTCTTGCAGGTTCTGACAACAGCCGAGAGCATCACCACACGTCTGGCAACTGAGAAAGCCTGCAGCTGGCTCTCCTCCAATATCACAGGTACTGTACTGAAGCACTCTCAGTGAACCTAACGCATTACTGGTATATATGGCACGATCCCTGTGTAGTGTAATTGAAGAATTATATATGCATATGCTTCTCTATAGCTTTTATAAAGAGGGAGTGGAAAAGTACTTTTGAAAGGGTGATGAAGAATGCGCCTTGTCCTACAAGCACCGAGTCTGTGGATGCAGGAGGATCTGGCAAGAGTGTACAGACACAGAAAAGCTCTTCAGGACAGGATGTTGGGTTCTCATGCCCCCAAGATTGCTCCCACAAAGGTCCAATGGCATCAGATGTTGTTATTGAGATAAAGGTACAGATAGGATACTCACTGTTGTAAATATGTTGTAAATGTATGGCATGGTTAAAAATGACTACTGGTAACAATGGTGCTTATTATACTTGAAAATTTTTTTTTTTTTTAAAGTAACAATGAATTGAGGAAGGTTTCTGCATTAAATAAATGTTTTATCAGAGTTTGTTTAGCTTGCTTGGTGTATACACAGTTCATATACACAAGTGTTCATTTCAGGAGGTGCTGAGCATCGCAGTAGGGCCCAGGTCTGAAGAAGAAGTTTTTACAGTGCAGCAGATTGGCTCTTTGCTTGATAAAGTGGGACAAACACTAAGATGTAGAAAGGTACCGACTGTTTCCCTTCATTTACCCTCTTGATATTCTGTAGCTATTTATTTTTATTTGATTATCCCTTCTTTCTGTTCTGTTTGCAGTTCATGTCTTCAGTAGCTGAGCAGATGCTCTTGCGTTGTACTGTCTTGTTGGCCTGCAAGTTAGGTGATTATGTATGGAATGTATATGAGTATAATAAACCAGGTAAAATACACCATTCCTAGTGTAATATTTTGTGTTTTGCATGTGTTTCTATAGTGTCTGGAGAGCTACCCCTGGTGTCCTCAGCTGAGGGTAACAGGAAAGAAGCTGTTGATGTTGGATCTTTATTGAATGAGTTGGTTGTTCTGTGGACTCGTATTCCCTCTGTCCCTGTGACTTTGCATCTTCTCTTCAGTGAGCTGACGCTCACGGCCATCATCAATGCCAGTGACCTGCAGGTGACCACCAATCACAGTTGAACTGACACTGCTGATATTTATTTAATTTTGTGTGTGGTTCCAGCAGTTTGAATACAGTTTTGTTTATCTGCCCTTACAGAAATATAACTACCTGCTCTTCGTTAAAACACTTATAGAGAAAGGCCTTCTGAGAGAGGAAGAATTAGGCTCTCACTGGGAAAGGCTATCAGAGTTATCTTTTCCAGTGGTAATGGTCTCATACATACACCACATGGGAAATCAGCTCAGCAGCATTATGTTTAGAGTCACATAAACAGTATCATAATTTTTGTCTGCTTTATTGTAGGAATCCTTTGAGAATTTTCAGAAGCTGTCTCTGACCTCTCCGTCATCAGTGCCTTTAGTGAAATCTAAAGACATATTGCAGATCTCCCAGTGACCAAAAGAGGGAGACACCACCACTACGTGTCAAATACACAGAGGAATACAACTGAGCTCACTTTAGCTGTTTTGATTTTTAAAATGATTTTAAACTCTCAGTTTACTATATGGTGAGCATTTGATACTCTAAAAGCACTTACCAAAAATTACTTGGCAATTTTCTGATGCACGGCAAATTTCTTTAGAACGTCCTCACAGGTGTTAAGCCTTAATGCTTCCAGTCTACATCTTGTACATGCCCTTGATTGAGCCAATTACAGTGTACTGAAATCTGGTTTGCTATAGATTAGCATTTGGTCCTCAAAGTAGCAATTGTGATCTATTTGCACTTCAGATTGGGATTCCTCTTTACGTATTAATGTTTTTATGGAAATAAGGATATAGAAAGAGGGCTTTGTTCAGGGGGAGAAAGCTATTTAAAATGTCGATCATTTGGACGTCATTTTAACCGAGAGCTTCTGGAAATGTTTGTATAATCCTTCTAATTGGGGAAGAGAAGTGGTGCAATAGATCCAGGCAGTACAGTTACTTAGATTTTGAGTCTAAAGTACACTATATGCCCAAAAGTTTGTGGACAAACCATTACCACACTCGTATGTGCCTTAGAACATCCCGGCCACAAGAACATTTGTGAGGTTGGGCAAGGAGGCCTGAGGTGCAGTCAACGTTCCAATTCATCCCTGAAGGTGTTCAGTGGGGTTGAGGTCAGGGCTGTGTGCAGGCTACTTGAGTTCTTCCACACCAACCTTGACAAACCATGTTTCCATGGACTTCACTTTGTGCACAGGGTCATTGTCATGCTGGAACATGTGTGTGTAGCACCATTAGTTCCAGTGAAGGGAAACTGTAATGCTACGGCATACAAAGACAATCTTATACAATTGTGTGCTTCCAACTTTGTGGCAACATTTTGGGGAAGATCCACATATGGGTGTGATGGTCAGTTGTCCACAAACCTACGGCTATATATGGCTGTGTATCACTTATGTATAGATATTATAGTTATGCATCCTTGAGATGTGTACGTTCATAAGTGCCGTAAGTCCAGTACAGAGGTGCAGGGGATGTGTTGTACAGCTATCTGGGAAAATAATATATCTAGGCCTAAAAGAATATGCAGTAGGATACAGAAAATTGCATTGATAGACACTTGCATCATGTTAACTCCTTTATGTCGGGCATATGAGTGTGTGATTATCCTCTTATCCATACTTTAGATGTACGTCTTTCTATGTATAAATGATTGTTGCTCAGAATGCTTTGGAATGCATTTTAATGGACACTTGGTTCATGTTGGACTTGAATGTTATCAGCTGGTTTTAAACTATGTTTAATATCAAAAATATAATAAATGTTTAGTAATTGGTTTATTATGTGCATGCCTTTTTTTTATTTAAATGACATCTGACAGTTTTGTTATTTCACTAGCTGGGAAACAAAAAAGAGTCTGAGAGAGGATGTATATTCAATATGGGCCAAGTTACTGCTGGTCAGTGTTTCTTTAGGTATTGCTACCGTAGACATAGTGAAAAATACAGATGCAAGATGTAAGAATCATTCGCCCTTAGGTGTGTGGGTGTGCATGCTGCTCTGCTGTCCCCATCAAGGGTGTTTTCCTGTGTAGGCTATAGGCCACAGAGCCAATTTGACCCTGACCAGGATAAAAAGGTACTGAAGATGAAAGAATATATTTTTTAGTACAGAATAATGAGGTTTTGACAAATAACCTAATCTTTTTGAAAGTATTGTTTGTATTGAAAATAAGTTACGTTAATGCAGTATTATAGATCCAAATGTTCATTAATAAATGAAACCTATATGGACATCTATTGCTTGTGCTTTTTTATCAGTAATGCCCCATATTTAATGCTTTTTTGTTTACATACTTGGACAGTTCAGCAACTTTTCAATACGAGATATTTAGAAAGCGAAAAGCAGATGTCTTTGAGTGCAATTTTTAAAAGCCTGAGTACATTACTAGTAGTAGTAGCAGCAGTAGTGTTTAATAATGTCTGGAGTGAATAGCTCCATGCTTGTCCACAGTGGTGGTGTTTGGCTGCGAGTGCTCTCTGCTCTGTCCCTCCTCCTGCTGTGCGCCGTGGAGGCGGCAGGAAGTTTCAGCTTCAGTGCAGTTGTTCTTCTCGCAGCTTTTGTGCTGTTTGTTGGTCTCTCCTCTTCCTCCACACTGCCATGAACAGCATGGATTTTCAGTTTCACTGTCGACGCCTTCCTTTTGACCAGGATGAACAATTTATCAGGTGGCATTTAATCACACACGGATTCTGACTCAACATTTTAACTGGGTCCTGCTGAAAGCCTCAATGGCAAACGTGAAAGTCGCAATTCGAGTCCGTCCTCTAAACTCAAGGTAAGAAGGAAGGAAGAGCGAAACCGTAAGAAGGCTCTTGTTCTGCTAACGACAGTGTTGTTATATTTTCTATGAAGTATTGTTGTTGTTGTTGTTGTTGTTGAAAGTGCTAACGGAGAGCTTTTGTTGGTGCTGTTGCTATGTGTGGGAATCGGCGCGCGCTGACAGCCGACACACAACCACTCGGTTCCTTTTCTTACCCGTTTGTTTCAGCTAATTCTCCAGGTTTACTTTTAGCATTTGTTCTGAAAGCAAAGTGTCTCCATTTTCTGGATGAAATGGTGTTTTTTTTTCTTTTTCTTAGGACTTTAATATCAGTAGTACTTCATGGTGTTAAAGGTGATTAAGTTCAACATCCAGTGTTTATGTATAAAAGTCCTTGTCCATGTTAGCGGCTGCTTTGATAACTTCTGCTTTATTTTTCCTCTCAGCTCCTTAACAGCCCCAGACTTGGGGTAACATTACTCCACCCACCAGCATGAGCCAAATTACTGCAGGATGTTGGGTTCAGACTCACTGTGGGGGTGAATACTTTTCCTTTCCAACCCAGTCTATACTATAGGGACTTGTATATAACTCACATTTTGCTTTGTTCCAAACCCTAATACTCCTGTACCAGTGGAAGTGTTCTTCACCACGTGCTTAAGCTGTGCCTGGAACCGGAGCAGACCAAAAACATGGGCTATTATACTTCTAGGCTCACAGAGTTCTTGATTGAGCAAGACTAATGTGATAAAAAGAGGTAAAGAAAGTGATTAAAAAAACATCCAGCAGCAAATCCGATGTTATGGATGTGGGATCTGCAGTCGCATTGGCTTACAAAATGTCACAAAACCCATGAGTCAGTTCACGTGTGTTGTCATTTAACCTTCTGAGAACAATGCAGACAAATCTTTAAAAATCATGCACTGATTTACATGTCTCAGATACACAGCAATTTTATCAGGGTTAGGTATGTGACATCAAACGGACAAACCTTTGTAGGGGATAGGTTTTCTATAAACTATGAATTTTAAAGACCGTCACAGAAAGCATCATATGTATGTATAACATGAATGAGACCTGAATGAACACAAAAAGAGTAGATTTGAGAATTTCTTGTTTTGAGAATATGTCATTAAGAAAGAAAAACTGGCGTTATGAATATGGCATTTTTGCATTATGGATGTGACGTGCCTGAACCAGAATTCCATATATTTGCTGTATAAACAATGCAGTTTTCTCTATAGTTCAACAGAGAAGTTAAATACATTGAAAGACATGAGTGAACATTTTAAAAGTAGTTTTGTTCCTGTGCTTACAACTTTATTTTTTCCCTGGTAAAGTTGACATTTACATTGGATTTCCCCCAGTATTTCTGCCTTTTGGACTTCTGGCTGAGAAGTCTTGCTTGGTCTGACCACCTACCTAAACACAGGTCAAACTGGTAGACAGATCTTCTGTGCCAGCCAGTAAGTGCTGGTAGAAAGTTTCTGAATTGCTGCTACTAATGCAACATCATAGACAAGTTGTTTTAAGGAAATTAACACAACAGTAAGGCAGTTAGAAAATCGACATCAAACATTCATGGATCAACAAACAAGTAATAAGCTCTGAAAGATGGTCTACCAGCTTGACCTGTGTCAGACCGAGCTGGATTTTTCAGCAAGGTTGACATTTAAACGTCCCCACAACCTGTCCATCCGTAACAAAGTATGACCTCATGTCTTTCTGTTCCTGTTTTGTAAATAGAAGTGTCTTTGCAATAAGTCTAGTTTTATATAGAATTCAATGACAATAGGGTCTGCTGCTGCTTCCTCTTTTCCTCTTTTCAATACTTCCCATCTTTGTTAAAGTAGAGCTTAGTTAAGAAGTAGTGTGTTCTGTTGTGGTACACTGACATATGCAATTATTCATTTGGCAGAAGCTTGTGTCTAAATGAGCTTAGAAGTGAAGCTGAACATAACTGCATACAGCTGTTAAATGAGCCGCAAGTTATATACAGTAAGTTCCACGAGCCTTCCACGAAGTTTCCACCAACTAACCAGAAACAAGGGAAAAACAGTTATAGGAAGAACAGAAAGAACCAAAACTCATTACAAGCATTAAAGCTAGTGCTACTAGCACAGAAGTACACAGTTCTGTCAGAGGCAAACGTTGTAAGAAGTGACATTTCATAGAAATCATACACAACAATCTTTGTTCATATTATGTTCTTCGGGACAAGATTTGAACCACGAGTCTTATAAATCTTCCTCATGGCCGGGAGACGAGAAGGCAGGCCTGCTGAGGTTTTGGGCAGGGCTGCCTTTGGGGTTGGCAGAAAAAAGAGAAATCTGCATGGTACCACTGATTGTGGGGAATAAAATGAATCCTTGCTCTAATACACCCTGCAGACCTGAACATTTCTTGGACAAATTAAAAAAAATTAGCATTTCAACATTCAGAATGACACACTTTTGGGACCTAACTCAGATTTCACTCTCTTGCATCAGTCTGGAACAGCTGGAATGCACACACAGCTGTCCTTGCTCTTTTCTCTCTCTCTCTCTCTCTCTCTCTCTCTCTCTCTCTCTCTCTCTCTC
>JAOTRR010000002.1:12704209-12728629 GCA_028570945.1 Gogo arcuatus
TTTTGCTTTCTACAGCTGGCTGGCCGTCTGGATGGGCGAGCCGAGGCTCCAGGTGACTCCAGAGAGAGGCTGTTAGAGTTTGGCTTTGATTACTGTTACTGGTCTGTGAACCCCGAGGCACCCAACTATGCATCACAGGAGGAGGTGAGTGCCATCTCATGCGTGTTTACCCCCAACACTGTCATGTTGCCGTAGCGTTCATGAGCTGTGTTTTAGGGTTGTGGAGGCTGCTGCGTGCCAGCCAAACAACTCTGGAACTAGAGGACAGTCAAAACCTCTGGAAAGAAGTAAGCAAGCTGTCTATCTTCCTTCAAATGAATCAAAACCCTTAGGAGAGGATGTCTATCCAAGTCACAGGAGTGTTTCTTAATGCTTGTCCAGTTTTATCTCATCTGGATCTAATTACATTTTTCAAATCTACTTTGTCTAATGGGACGATTAGATTCACGTGCCTCCCTGTGTGAGCACAAGGCTTCCTTTTCCTCAGTGTTTCTCCTCAAACTGGTCTTTGTGTGCTATGCCTGAAACCCAACTCTGACACACACAAAGTCAATGTCACTGGGCAGGCTTCGTTCCCCCCCCTCCCCTTTCTCTCTCGTGTTCTCAGTTCTGCTAAGTCAGAGATTATAGCATAGGCTTGAAGCAGACATTCTTCATATGACCTATGACTTTGTCAGTGGGAGAGACTTTATGTAGTCCTCTAGGAGGAAGCAGGAGCTGCTTAACTCACATGTGTGGACTTCACTATGTTGATAATATTCCTTTCAGTGGACAGTAATAGTTTTACGTGGACAGTACTTAGAGGAGGAGGAGGAGGAGGAAGAGACTTCTTATAGGTTCCTGAGTGACACAATAGAAAAGCATTCACCCTGTCGTCAGGAGATTGCGAGTATAAATCCCAACAATGCCACAATCATCCATGGGAGCTCTCTGAATGGGAGGGATGGCATTACTCTCTCACTCATGTCAATCACAGTAATACTAGCCAATTACAAGTGTATATGAGCTCATGTATGTAGAAGAGAGCAGTTAGCTTTTTCCTCCATGTGTGTTACGCTACCCTGTGATGCAGCGTGAGCAGTAGTTCGAAAAGATGCAATTGGCTGGATTCACGGTTCAGAGGAAGCATATGTTAATGTTCACCCTCCCCAGTTAGTAGCGGTTGTACAGTAGGGGAGAGCTGATGGTGGGTGGGAACTGGCAAGTGACCAAGGGGAGAAAATGGTGAAAGAAAAAACTTTACGCCTTATGCTTATTTGATATGATGAGTTGAGATCGCTAGCTACCGTGTTCTGTTTGTAACTAGTTCCCAACTGCTAGGTTGCTAAGTTACAGTTGAGTTAGAAATGTTACAGGAACACACCTTCAAAAATATTGAAGGAACATGCCTCCAAGTATGTTATAGGAACGTTCCCCAAGAGCATCGTGGAAATTCCCCCAAGAATGTAAATTTATAATTACAAAATTAATACCTGAAAGCAGCCTTTGGCTAACTTTCTGAGCCTATGTATAAGAGAATGTTATGGGAATGTTTTCAGATTTTTTTTTTTTTTTTCCAAAAAATAATAGCTATTTGACAGACTTCCTGTTATGAGTGGAAATAGTTCCCAAAAATAACAAAGTGGGAACTAAATGCTAATGTTAGGCAAATATTCTGTGTTTGGTTTTTAAAAGCAGTCATTCCTTTGAAATCTGATATGATACATGCCATGTACTTGTTAATGGGGAATTGGCATCTAGGATGAAAACAGGTGTATTTTAATTGGGAGATAAATTGGCATTCCAATAGTTGTAGATTTTACATAGAAATGGGATTATCTGGTGTTTCTCTTATGCCCTGTGTAAAGTTATGATAGTCACCAGGAAGTGTCCTAAAGTGTTCCTTTAGTGTCTCAGTACAGTGCAGAGAAAAGTTTGGCTTCTATAGCATTATTTACGTCTTGCCTGGTTTAAATCTTTCAGTCCAGTTTTCTTGAACTGGATTTTATCAGCAGGTTCTTGTGAAGCAGCATGTTGCTGTTTAATTGCCTTTGGGCATGCGACTGTAAGCTGAGGCTTTACCAGCAGTAGCATTGCTCTGGAGTTGCTACTGAGAGATGCTTTCACCATAAAACTGCCAGTGGAGGAGAAACCAGCTCCACTTTCAGTCTTTGTCTTTCATTCTTCACTTTCCTTTTCCAGGCATTGATATGCCTATGTATGGAAATTTAAGTGATTATTATAGTTAGAGCTTGTAGCTCATGTCGAAGAACAGGAAGAAGGTTTGTATACATTCAAGTTTTAAGCGAGCAGGAAGAAGGAATCAGAGAGGAGGGGGAGGTTGTCTAGGGCATGAAGCAGAGCAGATAAAGAGGAGTAATGGAAGCCAGCTGTTGTGCTCATGTGCTCAGAGCTTACAGCCTTAGGCAGTTTCTGAAATCTCGTCTCGTTTGTGTATTAAGCAGGAGGTACATGTAAGCCATACAACAAATGCACTGATGCAGGTCTGCAGTGCATGAGCTAGGCTGAGAAACAAAGCAGAAAGTGGAGATCATTGTGGGGTGGAGGGAATTCCAGACCCCTCTGCAGCCAACAGCACAGCTGCTTAAATGAAAGATTGCAGTGCGTGGACGTCACTGGAAAAAAGCCAGGACACAATGCCGGTTTTCATTTCCAAGTGAAGTCAGCTCTTGTGTTTTGTTTCTCTTATTTTCTTCTCTTTTCTCTCTCCCCCCCTCAGTCTGTGTGTCTTTATGCACTGCTAGTCTTGAAAAATAATAGACGCACTGTGTGTGTATTGTATGCCAACGGGTGTTTCTTCGTCACTGCACACACTCTGGTTAACTTATTCACAGACTGACATTTGAATTTTTGATTGGTGAATGAGTATTCAGAAAAAAGTTATTGGCAATGAGGGAGGAAACAGAAGATCTTGTATGTTACTCTGTCAACACACTAACAAAGGCAATAATGAGGTGGGTTATTTTATTTTTTATTTTTTTACAGCATTTATCCATAGCTCCAGAAACGATGATTGTCCATTGAGTAGCAACAGAGCACACTCTGGCTGTACCATCCAGGCATAACCATGCCGACAGTATGGAGTTTTAATCCCACAGGCTGTGGAAGCCATTTAACTCTCATGGGTTGCTGCCTCTTAATTTGGTCTTGATTTGATTTAGATGGCCACTTGCAGCAACAGGTGGCTGGTAAATGCCACTCCCCTCTTCCCTGTCCCACTATGCAAACTTGACCTACAAAATTCTGTGAAAGTATGCCTGATGAGACAAGTTGAGTCATTGCCAGTGAACTTCCTCCCAGTCTCTCTCTCTCTCTCTCTCTCTCTCTCTCTCTCTCTCTCTCTCTCTCTCTTTTCACTGGTTCACATGAGTGAGGATATAAACAGGATCTTGAACTTGGCATATCCATGAAATTAAACCAAACCTAACACTAAAATAGAGATACAGTATGATCTAAAAAAACCCTATAATTTTTAATAACACATGATTTCCCAGTGACTTCACATTTGTCACCACTTGTTCTTTTTGCTTCATGAGGCTTAAGTTATTTGCCAGCTGTCCAGTACAGCCTTCCAGTGTTGACCTGCCTGGCTGAAGTGACTAAGAAACACTAAGAAACCCTGAACAAATATCCTGTATCCTGAACAATATTATGCAAACTTCATCCACATTTTGCAATTTTTCATTATTATTCTGCTAGACTGAGAGAGCTTAATCCCAGTGAGGGTGGGTGTGAGATAATAGCCCAACTTGCAAGTTCACAAATGGTTTTTACTAGTCAGATCAATATTGTTAGGAAATCGGTGAAGCTTGTGATATGGCTGCTTGCAGTGTTGAGATACTGCACTATATGGCCAAAAGTCTGCTGACCATTGCACCAATATGTGCTTTTTTTTAAAACCCCATTCCAGATTTGTCCCCCCTCCACTCTTCTGAGAAGGCTTTCCACTAGATTTTTGGAGTGTGGCTATGGGGATTTGCTCATTCAGGCACAAGAGCATTAGTGAGATCAGGCACTGATGTCAGATGAGGCGGCCTGGGGTTGGCATTCCAATTCATCCCAAAGGTGGTCAGCAGGGTTAAAGTCAGGCCACTCATGTTCTTCTACTCTAACCTTGGCAAACTATGTCTTCATGGACCTCACTTTGTGCACAGGGGCATTGTCATGCTGGAGCAGCTTTGGGCCTCTTAGTTCCAATGAAGACAAATTGTAATGCTGCAACACAGAATGACATCCTAGACAATTGTGTGCTTTCAACTTTGTGGCAACAGTTTGTGTAAGAACCTCATATAGGTGTGATGGTACGGTGTCCACAATCTTTTGGCCATATAGTGTACATTACAATCCAGTCCTTTGTGCTTAAGTTGAACTGATATGAAGCTGTAACTCACGTTATCCAACCAGCAAGTTTCTTCTTGAGAAACTGTACCTGCTTTGACTTTATTGAAAGTGGTTCAATATCTTAAAATCACCAGATTGTCAGATATAATCATCTAATCCCACGGTCTTCATTTGGCATACTATTTTGGCACACCATTTTTAATTATAGTATGCAGTTTGGGATGAAACTGTCACAAACTGTAAATTTTATGGAGACGGATCTGTGCTCTCGGTTTCATTTAATCGTGTATTGCTTGATCATTTCCATACAGCTCTCAAGCAAACTGTCTTGTGTGAGGGAACATGTTCTCCTGACACCATAACCTCATCAGAACATATGCAACATATGCCTCCCTAGCTCCGGCTCAAAAAATAAGCTGCCACTGATGTATTAGGCTGTGGTTCAGCAGACTTCAGTTGCTTTTCTGCAAGAAATCACTAATAAGGAGTTTCACAGGGCTTGCTTTTGGGTTGGCCACATGAACTAGTCTCCTCTCTGCAGTCCACCACAAACAGTGATTAAAGAGCTTTTTCTAAAGTGGACTTATTACACATGCATAATAGGTACTTTTTCTCCTCCCCCCCCTGCTTTTTTTTCTTCTTGATTTTTCTGTGATTTTATAAGCCTTACTTTATAAATCTGTTCAGTCTGCTGTACAGAAACTCAAGCTACTTTACTGAGGCCGCTGTTGTGTTTGGTGTGTATTACGGAATGACAACTTTTGCCTAATATATAAGGTCATTTAACCATTTGGATGGACCCTTGGATTGACTGAAGGGTCTTTCCTTTTATGATTGGACCAAACCTCTTGATTTTTCACTTCCCCTCCCAAATATTTATTGTCTTCTGATTAACACCTATTGGTATGAGCATGAGGCTGGGGCAAAAAAAAGGACCAACTAAGGCTCGTGTTTGTGTGCTGTTGTTTTCATATGGATTTCCTTCAGGAACAAATGCATACACACAATAAGAGGCTCCGAGAGCTGTGAGCTTCCTGTTGATGGCAGCGTTTAATCTTTCTGGGCTTGTTTTTCGATGCACTGCTTGCCTGCATATTTGACTCCTCAGTGAACTTCATTACTTTCTTTGCCTCACAGACTCAACTTTACTTTAAAGGAATCTCAGTTACATGTACATTGGAGGATGTTGTTCCCATGCAGGACATGCTACATTGATCGTGTTATAATGATGGCAAGTGGCAGGAATAGAGCAGCCTGGGTAAACAGAGATATGCTGAATATGATATGCTGAAATACATAGAGCCTAGGCATGTAACTGGATATGAATACAGGATTCTGAATCCGCATATGTGTTCTGAACAGATACAAATACAAGCAAGAATAGGTGCACTATTCTGTTTTTTGTTTTTACAAGCTTGCAAGAAGTGTTCATAGGGCATCTAGTTGTGACCAGAGGAGTGCATCAGGACTGCGATCCCACAGGAAGCAATTAAAAAAAAGCAAACCATGCTTCCCTGTAATGCATTTATAACTTTCATTCACTCATCCTTAGTAACTGTCTGGTCAGGGTTGCTGTGGTTTAAATTACGTTATTATTTATTATATATTAGGTTACTATATAATAATAATAATATATTATTATTATTATTATTATAACAGTGCAAACAGAATTAAAAAACAGTCCCTCAAACACTCTAGTTAAGACCAATTATGAACTCAAATGATGTAGATGAACCAGCATTCACAGACTTTGTTGACAGTGCTACATATGTTTGTTTTTTTCTCAACAAGAAAAAAGGGGGGAAAAAACTCTTCTGATTTAGGCTTCAGTTTATACAGATACAAATATCTGGAACACTAACAGAGTAGAGTGTGTTAGATTCACAAAGAGATTGAGTCTTTTCGTGCTGTGACAGTAAAACCTGTAAGTGACCTTAACTCAGCGAAGTGTGATTTTTAAACAAGCTCCTCATTGATTTCTTAAGGCAGAGGAGTCAAGCTCAGGCTAATTAAGTGAAAAGTGGACAGGAGTGCCAGCACTCTTTAGAAAGCTGCTGCTGATCCACTCTTCCTGTAGATTGCATGCCAATTAGCCCCTATTCAGAATGCCCACTAGGAGGGTGGAAACTGCTAGACCATATAAATCCAGCTGAGTAGTATTAATAAACACATCTGCCTTACAGTAGCTTTGGAGTGATTTATTTTGCAGACTCACAGCTTTCGCAGAGGGCAGATTTGTTCGTCTTACTTAAACCCTCACACACCTTTTGTACACAACAGGGCAGGGTGAGGAGCTGTTTGAAGTTGAGAGGTGTGCCGAATGTGAGCTCTCTTCACTTTCTCCACTGTACAGTACAGAGTGTGGTCACTTGTATCATACAATGGCTGTCAATATGTTACTGGAGCTTGGCTGGCATGTAGACAAGGTCATTTGTAGTGTCACTATTGTAGAATTGCACCAAGTCAATATTTGATCTACGAAATGCCCTAAAAAGCATTTGGTTTTGCTCTCTTGCTTTGAACTATTTAACTTTTCCATTGCACACAAATGGTCTATTCAGTCCTCTTAAAATCAAAGGGCATTTAAAAATGTTCTCCATTTAAGTTGATTACTTCAAACTTGCATGTTCTAGAGAATATCCACATGGATTTGATCTGTTTTTTTCTGAAATGCAGATGGTAAATCTGACCTGGAAAGCTAGTAAAACTCTCACCTTTCTCAGTATGTGTCTTATGAAGGCCAAATGCTGTGTGTGCAGAGAATGTGCTGTCTGTGTTTGTGCTAGCGTACCAGTGTGTGTGAAGGACACGTCCTTGACTCTGCTGCTGCTGCTGCTTTCTCAATAAGGAGAGTGAAAAAGAAAACACATGGACCAGCTTGAGTTCAGGACCTCCACATGCTCATACCAACACCCTCGGAGCCATTTATTTTCCTCCCTCTTTGCTTCTGTTCTCCTCCTTTGTCTGCTTTCACTCTTTACTGTATTCCAGGTGCTAATGATTTTTAACAGTGTTTTATGACCTGTTCAGGTATTTTGCCAGAAGACTTTAGAGCTTGTGGCCTAAATGTCAATACAGCATGAGAGATTGAAGTAGTTGGTGCTCTTGGGTGGCACAGGGTGGCTAGAAATGCCTCGCCACTCCAATTAACAGCCCAGTTTTGATTTCAGATCACATCTCTATTACGCAAATGCAATTCGTGTAGGCTCAACTAATTGTATCTAGTTCGTAATCGTCACTGTAGCTTGGATATTTTGTCCTATATTAACTACAGAATATCTGAGTCCAATACAGTAATGTCAACAAAGACATTCTGCAAATGAATTGTTGTCCTATACTTAATAATTTGTGTTCTGGTGAAATTGTGAAAATACAGTGGTCTCTGCACACTGCTCCACTAACCCTACATTTTAGAGTCTCATTTTATAAATATTTTGTGTGAGGTTGGTAACAATTATAGAGCTGCAGATGTGAAAATAAATGAGTTTATTTGTCCATTTTTGTAGGTGTTCCAAGATCTGGGTATGTGTGTGTTGGCTGGAGCAGCTGAAGGCTACAATGTCTGTCTCTTTGCGTATGGACAGACAGGCTCAGGGAAGACCTACACCATGATGGGCAATCCAGTGAGTAACATAGTGCAGGCTTTGCCTAGCACACAACTATGATATACAACTTAAATATATTGCATAAATGTAATCAATTCACCCCTTCTTTCTTATGCAGGATTCTATTGGATTGACGCCAAGGATTTGTCAAGTACGCTTCTGATATGAAATGTAATATTTTGCAATCATCACTTTTGGTTCATGTAGAATATTTTCACCAGTGGTACTTTTCTTTCTATAATTTCAGGGGCTGTTTCGATCTGGTATAGACTCTCCTGATGGACAGAACCGCAGGGTTGAAGTTAGGTAAGAGAGCACTGCACACACGTGTTTGTGTATTTATGTCCTATGTATGACCCAGAAGTAGGTTATGCACTCTTTGTTTAGGCATGAAAGTTGTTGTAAGGAGATTATACGTTTTCCCTCCCTCTCCTTCTCCAGTTTCTTAGAGATCTACAACGAGCGAGTACGTGATCTGCTGAGAGGGGCGGACCAGAAGCCAGCGGCCCTGCGTGTGAGGGAGCACCCAGAAAAAGGGCCATATGTGCAGGGTAAGAGTTCTGTGAGAAACAGCTGTTTAGATTTAAACTGAAATAGGAATTAGAATAATTTTGTTAACACAACCTGAAGAAAATTACAAACCAACAGTATTCTGTTTACAACTTGGTGTTATTAAAGAGCAGTGCTTTGGCACAATTTCAGTTTCCCTCTCCTTTTTTGTCCTGTGTCCAACATCCAGTCATTGTGTATATCAGGAGAAAGCCCTGAATAGCAAAGGAAATGACCTCATTTTTCTGTGGCTGTAAAAAGCCCAGTGGAATACACACACAGTTCACATCGATCTCTCGCTCTCACTCTCAGTAAAGTTCTATTAAAAATATAGGATAACTTTTCTGGACATATTTGTGTTAAATAATGTTGCAGAAGGATAATTATGATAAGATTAAGCATTCTCTGTTTAGAGATGCCAGTCTCTGGGAGTGTCGTCACAATGCATGGCCAACACACAAAAAATTCTATGCATGCATGCATATGAATATAATCAGATTTTTAAAAAATGCTTAATTATAACTGCTTGTTGTAGGGCTTGTGACTACACAAGTTACACTAGATAATTAGTAGGTTACATGCCTATAACATGAATATAGGTTATATCTACATTATATGGCCAAAAGTGTGTGGACACCTGATCATCACACCCATATGTGAACCTTCCCTAAAATGTTGCCACAGTTGGAAGCACATAATTGACTAAAATGAATTTGCATGCTTTAGCATTACAATTTCCCCCTTTTTTACAAAGAGAAGTCCATGAAGACATGGTGTTCCAAGGTTGGAGTGGAAGAACTCGAGTGGCCTGCACAGAGTCTTGACCTCAATCCCACTGAACACCTTTGGGATGAACTGGAATGCCGACTACGTGCCAGGCCTCCTTGCCCGACATCAGTGCCTGACCTCATTAATGCTCTTGTGGCTGAATGGGCAAATCCCTGTAGTCATACATCAAAATACCACTTATATATCTGTTATTGTAGATAAAATATGGCATAATCTTTCCAGATGGGTGCGCGCACAGTTCATAAAAATTACTGCCATGACTGATTCAGACAGGACTAAAATTTTAGGTACTCCAGTAATAATTACATTACTTCACCTCTCCATGTAAAAGTAATCCAGTCCAAATAGGGCTTTAGCGGAAATTACTCACTCCATAATTTGAGGACTATACAAATTCCTGGCTGATCTGTTAAGTGTTATTCGTTGGCAGAGGACTGTCTTTGCAAGTAGAATAACAAATTCCTGGCTGATCTGTTAAGTTTTATTCGTTGGCAGAGGACTGTCTTTGCAAGTAGAATAAAGTTGTCTTGTGTATATATAAAAAGGTAGATTAAGATTTTTTTTTAATACTTTGTGTGTGCTCCAGGTCTTACTCAGCATGTGGTGGAGGACTACAAGCAGGTAGCAGATCTGCTGGAAGAGGGCATCGCTAACCGCATCACAGCTGCCACACATGTTCATGATGCTAGTAGCCGATCACATGCCATTTTCAGCATCCAGTACACACAGGTCTTAATTTTACATCTATTCAACATCAGTATTGCCCTAGTTTCCAGTTTAGCAAATCCTGTTAGTTTTGTGACCGGCAAGACTTTCTGTCGCAATACAGATGATACCAATGGTCTTTTATGTTGCTATTCCACTGAACAGTGAGGTAGCCTGATTGATTACCTGTGTCCAATTACCATCACATAGTAGCACCTGTGAAAGTACGAGGGGCTTTCTAGAGCTTGTAAGGTGATGCCATCATTTCCCAGCCAATGCTAGATTTAACAGTACACTAATTACAGTAGCAACAATGGAGGAGCTTTACTTATGATTTACTAGGCATTTGGTTTAATATGGATGCCACTAACCAAATGAAAATTTCTGAAATGGAAAGCTTTCCATTGTATTCAATGATTATTATATTGGACACTACAAACACTGTTGGTCTGGTGGAAAAGTGATTCTAACTAGCTAGTGTGCCGCCCCCCCCAAATACTGCCGTTCTGACTCCAGTTATGACTGGTGATATTTCTGTATTGAATGTCGCTTCAGTATTTTCTGACAAATTTAGCTGGTTCAATTTCTTGAGAGATAAAGAAATTAGTAATTTAACCCACCATGACCCTGACAAGAATAAAGCAGTTACTGAAGATGAATGAATGAAAGAAAGAAATGCATCATCAACACTGTGAGAGCACTCTACACATCTATACAATCAGGCCAGTAAATATAATGACAGTGTACATCGGATCACAGTTACTGGAAAAGTACTTATTTATTATCCGTTTAATTGATATGTGAATAAACTATCAGCCAAAAATGCTTATTTTTTGTAATGGCTTCTGCATATTATCTGCTGCTTTGAAATATGAATTGAACTTGCATATTGTGTTGGATAAACTGTCTTTTGCAGGCGATACTGGAGAATAACCTTCCATCTGAAATAGTGAGCAAGATCAACTTAGTGGACCTGGCTGGCAGGTTGGTGATTTTTATTTTTTTATTTTTTAATTTTTGTACAGCTGCTCAAAGAGCTTTTAACCCCCTTAATCTTTAAGTTTTCATCTATTTTCCAACATTCTTTACACAACTCTCACTATGGTCAGATTGCCCCCTAGTGGAGCTGCTTGGTTATTTTGCATTCATACAGTTTTTATGCTTGTTGTCTGTCAGTGAGAGAGCGGACCCTAATTACTGCCGAGATCGGATTACTGAAGGAGCCAACATCAACAAGTCTCTAGTTACTCTGGGAATTGTCATATCTGCTCTTGGTATGGGACATTTGAGCAATATTCTTCTTAATATACTTCTGTCTATTATTGTTTTTATTGTTTTGGTTTTTTTCCTGTGTTCCCCTAGCTCAGAACTCTCAGATGCGCAGTAGCAGTCAGAGCATTAACAGCATGCTGAGTGAGGGGGAGACCAGCACGGTCGGCAGTCAGTCCAGCTCCCTGTCCAGCAGCAGCCGCAGACACTGCTTCATCCCCTACAGAGACTCTGTCCTCACCTGGCTCCTCAAAGACAGCCTGGGTGGCAACTCCAAAACCATAATGCTTGCAAGTGAGTCTGTTTATGGGTAATAATGGTTCATTACAAATTATTATACCACAGCACTGCATTCTTGAATCTGATTAATCAGTGTTTCTAACATTTCTATAATAACACAGCTGTAATTGAAATCACAGGCTTATATTAATTCTAATACATTACAGTTTCTATAGTAACAGCTCATTCACAGGGACTTGAATCGCTGATGTACATGATCTAAGGCTAATAATTTAGAAAGTGTTATTTAACAAAGTATAATGTACAGTCATTGATATTGTGATGCTTTCTCTAAAGAGATGTTTACTTAATACTCTTGTAACAGTCAGTACGTTTTCTGCCGTGGGAGAGTCTTCAGGACAGGGGACATTTGGTTTCTAAGTAACATGACAAACCGCTTTTTTTTTTTTTTGTCTTATTAATTTCAAGAAAGAGAGGGGAAAAAGAGAGGCTTGTGAGGGAGCAAATGCTTATAGATGCTACTATGGAAGTGATAACAGGTCTTGAAGATGTTCCACAACATTAAATGTAGCTATAAATGGTTAAAAAGTACAGGTCAATCATTCATAAATAAATAAATAAGAAATGGTTGGCAAATTGCCATGGTATAAGAGTAATAAAACATTTCAAGACCACCATCACACCAGCACTGATTATTTTCCGATAACAGCACATCCCTTCAAAATTTTCTGTCTTTCTCTCTCTCTTCCTTACAGCAATCTCACCTTCTTGCAGCAGCTACAGTGAGACTCTCAGCACCCTCCGCTACGCTGCTCATGCCAAGAACATTGTCAACAAGCCAAGAGTCAATGAGGTGTGTTTGTGAATGAGTGTTTCAACCATTCTATGATTTCTGTCATTCACCGATGATGATAAAAATGAGAGATCTTTATTCTCTGTTCTGTTTTTTTCCCAGGATGCCAGTGTGAGGCTGATCAGGGAGCTTCGTGAAGAGATCGATCGACTGAAGAGCATGCTGCTGAGCTTCTCTATGGTAATAAACGTCTCTTAGAAAATGCTCCCAGCACAGATAGCAAAAGTGATCGCTCCTACAGACATTGTTTTTGCTGACTGTCTACAGCAGAGAAACCCCAGCCCCTCTCTGAGTGATGAGAGAGACAACAGCCTTTCAGACATAGTGCTGCAGAATGAACTCAAGGTTTGTTAATATGACTAAACATGAAATATTAAATGCAACAGAAAACCATCTGCTTGTTCTTTTAGGCTCAGCATTATAATAATCTCTGTAACCCCCTGACATTATTTCTGCTCTCACCTCCAGGTGGAACAGCTTACTAAAGACTGGTCAGAGAGTTGGCGGGATAAGCGAGCTCTTCTCGAGCAGTACAGTGTGGACATTAACCAGGACAGAGCAGGAGTTCAGATACAGTCTCTCCGACCCCACCTCATCTCCCTGGAACCGGACGTCCTGAGTACAGGAGTCACCATTTACCACCTCCAGGTACTGACCTTATTGGTGCTCAGTTTCTCTTCAGTTCAGGCTCTTGAGATCGGACCTGTCTAACATTAGCATATTTTTTTTTATATATATATTCCACTATATTAAAATAGTCTGCTTTCTAACTAATAACTCTTTCTTTTGTTCAGATTCTCCTTTTGTCATCTTTTTTTCTTACTCTTGCTCTCTCTGCAAAATATTTTGAGATGTCTGCCACGGTCAGGTAAAGCAGCTCTGCTTGTCTACACCAACGTAATTCCTTCTTCAAATTTTTCCTTTTCACCCTTTCCCTCTACTATAACGTGTGGTTGAGGCGAGGTTTAGTTGAGGCTTTATTTCAGAAGCTTTGGGACTTTATCAGCCATAACGTCCTACTTTGACCACTTTCTGAAAGGGAAACCATAAAAATACTCTTGCATGCCTTTGAAGTCTGTAGGTTACAAAACCTAAACCTGCACCAGGCTGGGTGTTATGACACACGTTTGTAATGGGCACAGCCAACAATGCTCTTCTCTGATTAATATTTAGTTGTGTGCTTATTAACTTTCTTCCCTCTGTGTGTGTTACAGGAAGGAATCACCAGAATTAGACCTCAGGATCCGAATAAGGAACAGCCCCATATTGGTAACTATTTTCATATCTCTATAGACTAATGTTTGACAAAATGATTTTATTGTAATATTATCAAATTATGAAAAAATGACTACTTTGTGTATAATCTGTTGCTGTGTAATGTCTTAGTCGTGCCAGAGGGTTTTGTTTGTGAAATTGAGAATCAGAATGGAGTTGTTACCCTCAAACCCCTACCACACACAGCCTGCATGATCAATGATAGAGAGGTCACTGAACCCTGTCGCCTTGCACAAGGTAATTTGTACTATATTGTAATGAATTTGTGACAATAGGTAGACAGTGGAGTATATGAACACATAAGTGTAAGAGTTTGACTGTTGTAATGCTTATGTGCTTGTTTTAGGTGCAGTGATAACGTTAGGAAGATGTCACAAGTTCCGGTTTAACCACCCTGCAGAGGCAGCAGTTCTGAGGGAGAGGAGACGTGTACGTTTACATACTGCATTCTCTATCAGTGTACATAAGAATAATACAAAGTACTTTTAAGATCAGAACTCTTATTTGCATGTAATTTCTTTAACACCCATGGATAAGGAAACAAAAATTAAATTACTTCAGGTGCTTCTTCTCATTACATAATACAAATAGTACATTCAAAAATTATATCTTGTATAATCTCAAATCTTGCTTTTCTTTTACAGACCGTTGAAGGTGGTCCACTTTTCAGCTCGTCTGAGCTTAATGCTCTCACTCCTAACTCAAGGTGAAAAGTTTTTTTTCCTGTGGTTTATATTTGTTGTGCTAGTAGCTGTAAATGTTGGACTGATAATGAGATCTCTAGAGCATTACTATCTTGTTTTTGCTGGATTGACTTCACGTTACTTGGTTACTCAAAGATGCTAAGTCTAGGCAAAGCTCATTTACCAAGCCAGTTGTCTAATTGTTCTAGAGTTCTGTGTTCTGATGTGGAAACATTAGCATCTTTTTACATCTCCTTGTGTTCAGGGCAGAGGAAGTAGGCAGTCAGGAAGCCAATAACAGATTAGCTCCTTGGCAGAGGCTGGAGGAGCATCAGCGCTACGTGGAATGTCTGCGCGAGGAGATCCTGGTGGAACAGAGAAGAGCTGAGAAAGACTTGGAGAGCGAGCAGGCCCATCTTCGAAAGCAACGCTCTGAGAGTGAGTTATTTGCTTAATCCCTGGTGTGCAAAAGCCTGTAGGCAAGGCAGATTGCTTCTTTATTTGTTAATTTATGAATTTAAACTGTGGGGTCCAAAAACTTTGAGCATACTATTGAAAATGCTTCTATTTTGCATTCTTTTCTAATTGAATGCATACTTTTAACTCCAAATTATATCATCAACAATAACTTGAGTGAAAAGTAGAATGTTTGATCTAGAAATATTTACAGTATATGATTTTCTTAGTATTTGATATTCCCCTTTTGCTTTAATGACAGTGTGCATTCAAGCTACTATGGCCTCCACAAGTTGATGACTAGATCAAATCACTGGAGCACATGGTTCAGTGGAAGGAATAAGACTCAAGAAAAATCTGACCTTTTGTACAAAAGGATTAACATGGTCAATATCACAAATTTGCTTGCATTAAATAGTGGCCTAGAAATAATGCAGAATCTTGAATATTCAATATATCGAATATATTGAATCTAAAAAATATCTTATTTCATAAATTACAGACTTGTCTCCTGCTTGTTATTAAGAGAGATCTTGTCAATAGTGCAGCTATTTTATAGAAAGAAATAAAGCTAAATTATTTTATTATAACTACAGTGATTATTATAACTACAGTGTATATTAGATTTCATTTACATTTACAGCATGTAGCAGATGCTCTTATCCAGAGCAACTTAGAGAAGTGCTTTGTAGTCTCTGTCAAAAGCACATCCTCATGCTAGTTCACAAGGTTAAGAACTAAGACTATATTAATATTGAAACTACACCTTTCATGTATCTTACAGTTCAGCAGTGGATCTTGCAAGAAAAGCAGCGTCTTGCTGCCATCAGGGAGAAGGGAAAGCTCGACTCAGGGGTGCAGACAGATGTCATTCCTCGGCCTGCACTGGCTGGCATTAATGAGAATGAGAGCAGCAGCGAAGCAGTGCGTCCATCACTAATTGTGGGTGATAGGAAACGGGTGGTGCAAGAAGAGCTCCTCAAACACCATGCACTCCGAAGAAATGAGAATCGCATTCGCCGCAAAAGACTGCGCTACCAGCTGGAAAGAATTGCTCGCAAGCGACACCTGCTAGAGGCAAAGCAAGAGCTTCAGAGACTGGAGACTGCCGTTTCACTCGGGGTTGATGGACGCTTGTCCCCTGATCTTGCGTCTCCTTCAAAGCGCAGAGGATGTCCAGTGGTCTTGCGAAGGCATTCTTTTTCTGTTGATCTTTTGTCTCGACTTTACCCTCAACATACACCCATTTTCAGGTCAGTAAAAGCCACTTAATTTGGTTTGGTTAAGAGATGCCAAAATGAGCATAATAATTTAGATAAATGAATCAGTCAGAAAGCAAACTTCTAAACTTAAGTCATTTTTTTCTTTTAACAGCCAGTTTCTTAGGAGGAACAGATTATCTGAGTCGACATCATCTCTCTCCAGGGCTACCTTCCCTAGAAGATGGGTGTCTGATGAATGTCTACCAGGCAAACCTAGAGGCCGCTCTAACACTATGCCCTCAAGGTGTAGTCAGGGGACTTCAAGTAGGACAGGCTCCTCTGAGAACATTGAAATGTTAGTGAAGGAAAACATATCATCTGAAGAAATGATTGAAAGAAAAGCTCGTGCATCTCAGCGTCAGTCATCAGTCTGGAATCATAACATACCTGTAAAAACTACAATGAATTCAGATAATAGAGATAGCAAGAAGGTACTTCCAATAATAAAGCAATCAAGTACACAAAAAACTTCACCCAAGGGAGGAAAGAGTTTACCCCATGAAGGAAACAAGGGCTTGGCAACAATCCGCAAAGCTCTTTCTCGATCAGTTGGATTTGGAATAAAAATGGCTTTGTCAAGGGTTTTCCGCAAGCCTCCTTTAGGGTCACAAGGTGGCAAAAGTGCCAAGTCTGCTAGCAGGGTGAAAACTCAATTTGCTGTGGAAGGAAAGAAACATAAAGTTGTAGGAAACATGGGGACAAAGCAGCAAAAGTCTCCTATTAAATCAACAGTGTCTTGTGATGGTTTACACCAGCTCATCTCATTAAAAGAGAAGAAGCAGCGATGTTGGCATAGTGCAGAGACCCTGACTAAAAAGACCAGAAGATGGGTCAAGACACAACAAGATCTGACTAACTGGGTAGAGAATAATGGTGATGAAGTGACTGATGACTCTTCAGACTGTGACAGCCTTTTCTCAGTGGATTCCCTTTCATCAGCTTATGCCAGTGCATTGGCGGAGCAGCTTCAGCAAGAGGACTGTGAGGCAGAAAGTGAGGACAGTCAGATGTCCAAGGACTCACTTGTCAAGGAAAGTAGTGAGAGCACTGATGCAAGGCCAGCACTGAAGCTCAGTCACCCCATTTGTCATACTTTACATTCATCATCCAATCCACAATCAACAACACGAACAGAAAAAATAGAAGAATCCAAAGAAATGCCTGAAGAGCTTTTCTGGAGTCTACATGGTCAAAAGGTAACAAGACAAGTGATAAAGGAATCTTCACACTTCTCACAGATAACGTCTGATTCCCGACACTCCAGTGATGCCAGTGTCAGAGAAACAGAGGCTTTCCTTGCACTTACAGATGCATGGTCATCCACGGATGCAGCAGATAGTCCTAGGATCCTCGGGGCCTCAGAGACCTCGTTGAAACTGTGCATTCTATCAGAGACCAGCAGCAGCCAAAGCCAGGCTAGTGTCGATTTGTCTGGTGCAACAACTGAATCTGAATGCCAAATATCACCCCGTTTTGATTCTACACAAGGTAAAGATGCAACAGTTAAGGAACTAAGTCAAAAATCCTCTGAAAAGGAAACAGTTTTGGACTATTTTTTGAGTGATCTTACCTCTACATCCTGTTCTATACCAGAATGCACATTATTGCAAGAAAATAGTAGGCTGTTGAGTAATTTTGAGGTACCGAGCACTTCTGCCGAAGCTTCCATCGCTCAGAACATAATGAGCAATAACACATTATGCACAAACAAGCTACCACCACCAGAATTAGCCACATTAGAAACGAAGGATGTTGATATACCAGTTGTCAACGCACCTTCCAAAGAGAGTGCTGTTCTGTCTGGTTGGAGTTCTTCAGGATGCTTCCCAGGTAGATCCCCTGATAAGGACTTAAAAAGCAAGTCCACAAAACAAACTGAACTTATCCCATCAAGTGATGAGTGTGTTGTCACTAAAAGCTTTGTACCACAAAATATGGGTATAGAATCAAAACAGGTAACACAGTCTGAAGAAAGTTGCATTGCAGAAACACACTCCAGAAACTGTAATATTTTCTCAAAATGTGATGAACAAACACATCTAGAAATTCAATATTCTAATAGTATACTTCAACAAGGAAATGCTTTGAAAAGCAGTATTAAGCAGAAATCCTTATGTTCCAGTAAGGAACTCCATCAATCAGCAATACATGGTTTGAAAACAGAGAATGATTTTCAGTGTGAGACACAAAGCATAATGGAGCATGTGATTAACCATGATGAAAAGGAGGTGAGCAATGAAAAGACCCTGATACAGCATCAGGTTCAGTGCACAGAAAAATGTTTAGAGAGCTATGATACAAGCAATACAAAAGATTGCCCTTGTGAAATAAACATCAAGTCAGACAATGGCAAAGAAGTGGCTGATTCTTTAAGACACTGTGATGCTCAGCTAGAGCATGAATCCTGCAGTGTGCACTCAAGAAAAAGAAGCAAAGATTCTCAAAATGATTTAGCAGGCAATTTGAAAACCCCAAAGAGAAGCTGTGTTGAGTCCCTTGTTCCAGGTGATTCTGCTGTAAATAATGTGCCATTCATGTTTAATGACAGTTCTAACAACAGCAGAGACTCAACACGCAAACTGTTACCAACAGAAAAGGAGATAACTGCCTATTTCTCCCAAACAATTCAGCAAGATTCTAAAACTGCATCTGTGGACAATCATATCAACATGTACCAAAACAGCAATAAGCCTGTTGCCAGCTATACCTCTGAAGAAAGACCTGCATCTCCAGTGATGAAAGAAGAGAAAGTGTGCACCATTCTTGTGAATAAAGGTGAAATGGGTATGCAGGATGTAAAATTTCCTGATGTTCAGGTTGTGGACAAAGGAGTGTTTGAGAGCAGTACATTGCAAAAGACTGGCCTTACAATAAATGAGAAGATATCAGAAGTGGTGAAAGAACACCTGAACATGTCACATGTGGAAGTGCAAGTGGATGGTGGTGAAAACATTAATGAAGAACCAGAGACAAACAATAAAACGTCTTCAGCAACCAACACTGATGCTCTTAAGAATGAAATTACAGGTGAGGACTCACAAGGAGAACATGGCAGTTCTCTCACATTTCCATGTGTGACTGAATATTCTGTTGATGATAGCGCGAATATGGACAACACAGATGACTGTGTCAGAGCTAAATATATAGTAAAAAATCCCACTGAGAAAGAGGTTGTATTAGATAACCAAGGAGTTGGATTCCTTAGCAACTGTTCATCTTTGTTAGTGAAGAACTTCAGTGCAGAAATAGAAAATTCAGACAATCATAAGTCATATGGACCCATGACACAAGATTTGACAAAGTTACCAGAAGCAAATGCTGTCCTATGTGAGGCACCAACTGATCGTCATCCAGAATCATTAAGTATCAGCCATTCAGATGCTTTAATCAATGAAGTGATCAGCGAAATTAACAAAACTATACAACTTACATTAATGTCTACTTGTAAACAAAGCCCTGAAATAATTTCTGAATATGTCACTGTGGCTGAGGAACATGATGAGTTCTTTCTGATGAAAACAGAAACAGAAACTATACCCATTAATAAAGTATATATAAGGACTGAAGACAACGGATTTGATCTTTCATCATGCACACAAGAGAACCTACGTATTTATCCTGAAGAAAACTGCGATTCAGGAGTCTCAAAAGATGTTTGTGGTGTAACAGTGTCCAGTCGTCGCTCAGAAGCGGTGATGAACCACATTGCCTCAGACACGCTTAAGGAGGCAGTGAAGTCTGTGGAAGAAAGCAAAGTAAATATGGCTGCTAAATTTCAGCAGATGGTGGAGTTAAACACTGTTACACATCTTGACACAGAGTCAGCAATTCAATTTCAAAAGAAGAAGGAAAGCTCATTTAAATCAGACAGAGCTGAAAATGTTCAGGCTGCTGATTCTAGACCACTTAAAAAGCTAGCATACCAAGAATGCACTGGAGAAAAACATGGTTTTATCACACAAGAAGAACTTCATAGTGGACAGAACACACATATTTTAAATGAAACAAAAGACAAAATCATGGAACCTGAAAACCACGCTTGTTCGGGAAAATTAAATAAAGAGACCACAGTTTCTAAATCTTGCCAGGCTCTAGCATTCTGTACTTCAGAGCTACAGAGAGACAACCAAACACAAATCATCCGAAGTGTCATTATGAGTGAAAAGTCCTCTATCTGTCCTCAAAATGACGACCAATTACTGTGTAAAGAGGACCATATGCCACATAGAAGGAAAATTCAGGAACAGTGTGTGAATGTTCAAAAAGAAAAGGAGCATTCAAACCAACTGCAGTCTCCAGACTTATCCATCCTTTCTAAGTCTGTACAAAGACCAGAGCAGACAGACATGAGAGAGGCAAATAAACTAGAGCTTACATTTTCAGCGTGTAGGTTATTAAACCCAGAAGAACCTCAAGTTAAAATTGAATCTACTGAAAAAGCTAATGGAGGGAAACAACATACAACAATAAATAGTTCAAGACTTGTATTTTCTAGGGCTAATGAAGAGCGACAGAGAGTAAAGCTAAAGAGATACAGGAAAGCCCATTTTACAGCCCCTCTCAGTTCATCCACTGACTCAACACCTGATTCATCCTTAGATGAAATAGCTAAATCCAGAGTACATAAATGTGGTATTGCCACTCCAACCATACCTGGCACACCTGCTCCTGGAAGACCAATGACAGAAAGTAGAAATAGCTCATCTGATGATTCAAGTACATCTCTGTCTTTAGAAATTAGTCCAGAATCAATAGAATCAAAATCAAAACAGTTTTATGGCACTGGCTCTGATAATCCATACCCTTACATCAGAGATGTCACCACTGATGTAGCAGAGGATGAGAGGCAGAAAAAATATCATCTTACACCAAAGCTATTTAAAATTCCTTGTCTATCAAAAGATGATGAAACAATTCAATTAACCAGAAGCAATTCTTCTAAACAAATATCACATGAAAATAACCATGAAAGAGCAAGATCATTTGAGAGTGATTCCACCCAAAATAAAGAACCTATTCTACATTTTGGTTCAAGTGACATCAACCCCTGTGTTCATACAAGAAAAAAGGATCGGTTACTTAAAGCTGCATACAAAAATCAGCCATTTGGAAGTGCAGTCAATATATCCAGTCAACTTTCCTCACTTGAAAGTTCTAGCAATGGTATAGCAAGATGCTACAGTATGGACAATGGGTTGAATGTTCATACTTCTTTTAATTCTCATCTGAGCAGTTATGCAGTCCAAAATGGGCTTTCTAGCACATTGAGTAGTGCTGAAGATTCCAAAGAACATATTTCTACAGAACCCAAGCTGAGGGAAGCCTTTTGCACCCCAATTATTTGTAGTGAGAAGATCCTAACATCTTCAGGCAGTGACTCTTGCAATGATACCTTAGACTTAGCCAGTAGCTCAGGCCAAGTAGATGAAATAGTGCTGGTCTACTCTTCTGAACATGAAAGTCAGGAAAGTCAACAAGATTCAAGAAAATGTGACCATGGTACCCAGACAGTCAATTTTTATGAGGACTTTGAGAAGAAAAACAGACACAGGAGGAGCAGTACCCAGGTTCCTGTGTCCAGACAAGTGCATGGAACATCGACCACATGGACAAGTCTACAGAATATGTCTGAATATCTTTCTGAGTTGATTGTCAGCACTTCTGATCTTCTGGGGAATATTCAGTGTATGAGAACAGGGGAAAGTTCTATGAAAAATGGGCCTCCATTTAAAACTTGCAGTAAAGTTTCAAAGGTACGCTATGACAAGTATTGCAGGAGTGATGGCTCCACCCAAACTGCGAAAGATGTTGGGATCCAAACTGAGGACATTGCACTGCTAATGAAACAGAACAAAGTTCTCCAGAGTACCCCACCTATACAGAACCCCAAATCTCATGAGGTCAATGTGATCGTCAAAGTTATTGGCTCTGAAGTTTGCAATGTACCAAACCAAGATGGTGTCATCAAATCTATTAAAGATCAGCGTGAAAGCAGACAGACGTTTGAAACTGTTAAAAGTATGCCTGACTTGCGTCCTGGAGGCTCACCTCCCTTTGAGCGGTTTGGTGGACAGTTAGACACTGTAAAAATTCTCTCCCTAGGAACTGTTGCACCAAATCAACACTATTTCAATCCTGTCACGGTAGACCATAAAGCTTCCAACACTTTTGCAGTTTGTGCTCAGAGAAACTGCACTTCTCAAAAGTTAGCAAGGGACAATCAAACACATCAGCAAATGAAGCCAAAGAATAACCCTGATAAAAGGGTGTTGCTTATAGACCGTGCCTCTTCACCTATTCTCACTGTGGATGTGGCAAGTTTACAGAAAGGAAAAATCAAATCTGGTACAATCCACACCCCCACTGAGATGCTCTCAAAAACCGTCAGAAATCCACCTGAAAACAAACCAGTGTCCACCAATAAACCAAAGTTACAGAATCAGAGAGATCAATTTTACACATATCAATCTGAAAACAAATCAGTGTCTTCCATGTCTCTTGAGAACCTAAGTAAGAACAGTTGTATAAATTTAGGTGCACCAGATGCATACTCCACAGAAGTCTCATCCAGCAGATACATACAAAATGGAAGAAACAAACACTCCCATGGAGTGCAAAGCAAAGTAGCAAGCCAAGCAATCTCGTGCAGTCCCCTGTCTCAGAGTCACTGTTCCTCTGTCAAACACAGGCAACCTGTAGACTTGAGCCAAAACACATTACAATCCTCAACACCCATTAATCAAAGCCACAGAAGCAGCATGCAGGAATATAAACACAGACTCTATAAAGATGTGAGCTGCTGGAGTGATCTGAGCAAAGACACCCTCCAATACCAAGAGGAAGACAACCTGTCTTTGGCTCCGAGTGACTGCAACACAGACGTCTTGGTCAGCATTAACCCACTCACTGAAACCAGTCCAATCCAAGAGGACTATTGGATTCCTGAAAACCTGCCAATGCACAACAAGTTCACCAACTGGTCAGGCATAAGTCAGCAGCAACCAGCCAGGCTCACTAATCAAAACAACAGAACTGTGGAAAAATCCCCAGATATTAACACACACAGTCTCCACCTATGTTCAGCAGAATCAGAGAGTCTTGGGTATAGGTACAAACCAGAGCTCTTGGAATCAGCAGATAGTTGGACCAGAGAAATTGAGAGACTGCAGAAGGAACGGGAGCAGGTACTTGCCTCTATGCAATTAGATCCAAGTCCTCATCCGCTCAGTTTAGAGCTCACAGAGGCCAAGTTGCACTATGGCCTGAGGAAGACAGACACTCTGCTAAAGATGTTGAAGTCCTGTTCCAGAACAGAGTCGACCATCTCTACCAAACAGCAGCTGTATGAGAGGTGAGTATTTTATGCTTGTAAAAAGTGATTACTAAATGTAAAGAGCTTATATACTATGTTAGCTTTGATACCTGTATGTTGTATTTTATGTTGCATTTTCACTGTGCTCAGTTTTCCACGGTAGAAATTACCTTCTGATTAGGAAATGTGATCAGTATGACATCATCAGTATGAAAAAATGCTTTGCGGCATGCTGTTATATGGAAACAGTCAACATCAGGGTGTTGTGCTTTCCAATAACAGCATCTGCCAAATTGTTTTATTTCTCTTATACCGCAGTAATTTAAATGTAATAAAGAACACCATGTTGTATATTTTACCAGTTTATAGTTATCTATCTTGTTGTAGAATATTTTCAAAACAAGTTAGTTCCTGTTATCCCTTATGTTTTAACATCTATAAACAGATCCCTCACCAGCAACCATTTTTTCTCTTTCTTTTGAAGTTAATACGACTAAAATGAAGCTTATCATGTTACAGAGAAAGCGCTCTGAGCTTTGCAAAGTTTGGAAGCTTCTTCCAAAAATGCTCACAAAAAACCCTCATTATATCAACAATTATACACATTTGCTTTACTCCATTTAAGTCTCTGCCGTATAAGTCCTCTGTAAGTGTGAGCCCATTAAGCCTGTGATTTGCCTTGCGGCCGAAACTACTGTCCGAGCTGTGCTGTTATGGAAAATGAATCAACACCAGTCAGAATAGAGAATTCAACAGGGCTGTGGTATTATTAGAATATTGCCTGCTATTATTTCCTCAGGCACAGGAGGAGTATTGATGGTTTGAGCAAGGAGAGAGAAGATCGTCTTCAGACGTCCCGTCGAGCTCGAAGTCTCAGCCCCAGCAAGCATCCAAACTCATCAAATCACATGACAGAACAGTCTCAAAGAACTGTGGATCTACCCAGGCGGCAGAGGGAATATCTGCAGCACCTACGCAAGGAAGTAGTGGTGATGAGCAGGTGAATGACTAAACCAGGCCCCTTCCTCTGTCTGTCTGTCTGTCTGTCTGTCTGTCTGTCTATCTATCTATCTATCTATCT
>JAOTRR010000002.1:12749990-12763585 GCA_028570945.1 Gogo arcuatus
GGAACTTTCAAGCTGTAATCCATGACTTCCTGATTAACTGGGGTACAAATATGAGATGACACAGAGGCCAAATTCCCTTAGTCATCCATCAACAATAATTATTTATTGATGAGGGATTTGTTTTTCAGTGTGAGATGAAGCTCCTTCACCTAAAGGTGGATTTTTTCTAACCCTTTTTACTAATCTTTACAAGGGATGCCGATAATCGTGGAGGGCTGTGTAAAAAAAAAAAAAAAGTAATATCTCATGGTGTATCGCACTGCTTGTTATTGAGTGCAAACAATTATCACCTGATCCAGGCATGGGAGCAGTTGGAGTGGGCTGAACATGAGCGGGAGCGGGTGCTTAGAGATGAGCTCATCAGGCAGGAAAAGCTTGAACAAATGGCACGCCGCTTTGACAGAAAGGCTGCCATGAGAGAGACCTGGCTGCTGGAGAACCAGAAACTGGTAGCACAGGTAAATTGTGTTGCCTACATGCTTTGGACCAATTTAGGACATGGTTGTTTTTTAGATATTGCATCCACATACCACAATCTTACAATAAGCAATAAATTCAACGAACCTTTACACTCTAGGACAATTTTGGATATGATCTACCAGCAGTAGAGGCAGCAAAGAAAAAGCATGATGCCATTGAGACAGACATTGCTGCTTATGAGGAGCGTGTACAAGCCCTGATGGCCTTGTCTAAAGAGCTGGAGGCAGAGAGGTACCATGATGCTAAACGGATTGATGTAAGGAAAGACAGTATCTTGAGGCTCTGGGACTACCTCCAGGAGCTTCTGAGAGCTCGCAGGGGCCGGCTAGAGAAAAATCTCACCTTGCAAAGAATCTTCCAGGAAATGCTTTACATTATTAACTGGATAGACGAGATGAAGGTAGAAGAAGGTTTTGATTAGTGTTGTGAAATTAGTTCTTTAAGCTTTTAAAATTTTGTGTCATTCTTGGAAAGCATAATTTTGTTCTGAATTTCAAGCTTTAGACTATTTTTGTCAGTATCTTTGTATGTTTTGATTGGAAATTAACTGACACTTTTTATCAGGATCGTCTCAAGTCACGTGATTTAGGGAAGCACTTGTTGGAGGTGGAGGACCTCCTGCAGAAGCATGCTTTAATTGAGGCAGATATTGCTGTGCAAGCAGAGAGAGTGAGCTCTGTTAATGCAGCTGCTCTCAAATTTGCAAATGGAGACAGTTAGTAGAACATTTTTTACACTTCCCATGCTATTAGCATGCTAATATCCTATTATCATATACAATTAGCACCAAAATTTTAAATTTGTAACTAAATGTACTTTCTTTTAGTAAAGTACTTATAAAATAAAACAATTATACAATCTTTCCAACTATGTAAATATACATAGTTTAAGCTATGATTTTTACTAAATTCTGCTCTCTGCCTCCTCAACCAGGCTATAAACCATGTGACCCCCAAGTGATTCAAGATAGGGTACAGCACTTAGACCTATGTTATCAGGAGCTGCGTGCACTTGCAGCACAACGCAAGGCCTGTTTGGAGCAGTCTCGCCGTCTATGGAACTTCTTCTGGGAAATAGCTGAACTGGAGAGCTGGATCCGTGAGGAGGAACACATATTTTCCTCTCTTGACTATGGCAAGGACATGACCAGCGTGCTGGTGCTGCAGAGTAAACACAGTGCTTTTGAAGATGAGCTAGATGCTCGGCGTGATCACCTGAAGCAGGTGATGGGTGAAAGTGAGAAGATAGTGAAAGCCAAGCATTTTGGTGCCCCTAAGGTGCAGCAGCGCATGGATGAAGTACAGAGGCAATGGCAGCAACTGGAGGAGTTGGCTGCATTCCGCAAACAGAACCTCCAGGATACCCAACGTTTCTTCCAGTTCCAGGGTGACGCTGATGACCTTAAGGCCTGGTTGTTAGATGCCATCCGGCAGATGAGCACTGAAGATATCGGGCATGAGGAGTACACCACCCAGAGGTTGCTCAAGAGGCATTGTGCCCTGAGTGACGAGGCAGTTAAGAATGGAGCCACCATTGATGCTTTGACCAAACAGGCCAATTCATTGCCCGAGGAGCTAAAGAACACACCCGACATCCAACGACGACTGAAGGACATTAGGGATCTGTACATGGAGCTCTTGTCTCTCTCAGACCTGCGAAAGAAGAAGCTAGAGGACACTGTGGCACTGTACACCATTTTCAGTGAGACAGATGCCTGTGAGCTCTGGATGGGTCAGAAAGAGACATGGCTGGTCGGGTTAGAAACACCAGAGAAGTTGGAAGATCTGGAGGTTGTTCAGAATAGGTATGTACATGTTTCAAGCCCACCCTGGTTGGAATGTGTCAAGTATGTCATGGTGGAGCGGTATTTAGTACTTCTAATTTTAAGAACACATGGGCATTACTGACACGCATGCCATTCCATTGTAAATTCCGCATTCCAGGAGCTACATGGTGACACTTTGGTAAACATTTTTCAAAAGTGCAGTTTTCTTACATGAATAATTTCTTGTGTTGTCAGGTTAAGCATCCTTGCCCAAGAAATGGGCAACATGCAGACACGGGTGGACAACATCAACAAAGGAGCTAAGCAGCTAGAGGATAGCAGGCACCCACGATCCAAAGAGGTGAAGGATTGTCAGACTCATCTCAATAAGAGGTAAGAACCATTCTCTAAGTACAGACTTTCAAGCCATGTACGCCCGGTTTAGTTGCCCTATTAAATATCAGTAACTTTAATAACTCTTATATGTCCCTCACAGGTGGGAAGAGTTTAAGGCTATGGTAGAATATAAGAAGCATAAGGTGGATTCAGCACTCAGTCTTCACAACTATGGGCTTGAGTGTGATGAAACTGGAGCATGGATCAAGGACAAGACACGAGTCATTGAGTCTACGCAGGAACTTGGAAATGACCTGACTGCTGTCATGACTATCCAAAGGAAACTTTATGGCATTGAAAGAGACCTGGCTGCTATTCAGGATAAGCTGGACTTCCTGCATGGTGAGGCCCAACAACTTGTTAAGGACCATCCTGAGAATGCCGCTGACATCCTAGCCCGACAACCAGGCCTAAACAAAGTTTGGGAGACATTGCAACAAACGCTAAAGGACAGAGAAGACTCTCTTGGTGAGGTAAGCAAGTTGCAAAACTTCCTGCAGAACCTGGATGATTTTCAGTCCTGGCTTTTCAAGACACAGAAGGCCACCGCATCTGAGGAGATGCCTACAAGCCTGCCAGAGGCAGAGGAGCTCCTAAGTCTTCACGATGCACTAAAAGAAGATATGGATAGGCATGAGGAGGACTATCACAGCATTAGAGACACTGGAGCAGCCGTCACTCGTGAACAAGAGGAAGATGTCCAATACCAACAGCTGGATCAGAGGCTGAAGGGCCTAGATAAGGGTTGGGATGAGCTGCAAAAAATGTGGGACAGCCGAAAGAATTTCTTAGACCAAGGCTTGGGTTTCCAACAGTTCTCCAGAGATGCAAAGCAAGCTGAAACCATCTTGAACAACCAGGTAAGTATATTGCCAAACGTTTTCTAGCTATTTGGCCAGTCAAACCCATAGCCCAAATACAAAAACTTTTGTACATTTGTATTTACATTTACTAGGAGTACATTCTGGCTCACCTGGAACAGCCTGACACACTCGATGGGGCAGAGAAGGCTTTGAAGAAGCATAAGGACTTTGTCACCACTATGGATGCTAATGAGGACAAAATAATAAATACACTAGAAGGAGGTCAAAGGCTGGTAGACAGTGGAAACCTTTATTCACCAAAAGTAAAGGACAAAATAAACTCTATCCAAGACAGGTCAGAAAAATTAAATATTGTTTGTGCTAAATACTCTTACTATAATTTCTATTTCAGATTCACTGACATTTATTGTGTACCCATGCCTCTTCTGGCTTTTATTTGACCAGTGCTATTTGACCATGCATACTCTAAATTTGTCTGTTACTATATTAAAGTTCTAGCATACAACCTGAATATACAGTATTAGAAACAGTGCCAGCGGTTTCAGTTCTAGTTCTGGAGACATCATCATTTTTGTTTTTGTCCCTATTCGAACACACTTACTTTAACTCTTCAGGTAACTATTAAGCCTTTTATGAGCTTATTCAGGTGTGATAGAGCAGGATAAGAAAAGTAACCAAAGTCTAAACTCCTTTGAAAGTGTTCATAGGTTCTCCTTCTAGCAGCTAGTGTTAGGGATATTACTAAAACATGCTGTGTAATCTCACTGTTCTTGGATCAGCATTGAGGCGAGAGCATTAGGCAGGGGAGAGGAAGTCTAAATTTTTCCCATAAGTGGAGGTCGTCTGCTGTAGTGAGAGCTGGGCGCCTGTCCTGATGGGTATTGATCTCATCGTAAAAGTGCTCATCTGGAACAGCAGAGCTTTGTTGTGGAGATAGTGAGACTTTCTTACTGCGAATTGTGTGTTTATATGCACTGGAAAAAAATTGCCTAATGTGTGTTTGTATGTTCCTGCAGATATGAGAAGAACCAAGACAAAGCCAAGGAGATGTCTGAGAAACTCCAAGACAACAAAGACCTGCAACACTTTCTTCAGAACTCTCAAGATGTTAGTGAATTTTCTATTTGACCTGAATAAATATAGATAGCTTTCTCTAGCCTTCAGTCATTTCTCAATCACTTTACCTTTAATACTCATCCCTTACTATCTTTGCCTCATTTCTCAGCTTACTCTGTGGATAAATGAGAAGTTGCTGACTGCTCAGGACACCTCATACGATGAGGCTCGCGACCTTCACAGCAAATGGCAGAAGCACCAGGCCTTCATGGCAGAACTGGCTTCAAATAAGGATTGGCTCAACAAAACTGACCAGGTTTATAAATGTCTGAGCTCACTATTAAATACGTACCACTTACATACCATCAACACTGTAAATTCCTATGAACTTATTTAACAAGTTCCAAATGTAACTTCTGAAACTTGTTACACATATGTAGGAAGGTAAAGAGTTGATGGCCTCCAAACCAGAGTTTGAACCCATTGTAAAGGAACGTCTGACGAAACTTCATGAACTGTGGAACAAGCTGGAACACACCACACAGGAAAAGGCCCGGCTTCTGTTTGATGCACACCGCTCCGAACTGTTTGAAAATCGCTTGGCTGATTTGAAGAAGTGGTTGACTAATATGCGGCAGCGGCTCCAGGGTGATGTTGATGAGGAGGTTAAAGATCTTACTAGTGCCAATATCCTTCTCAAGAACCATCAGGTAAATATTCATATTTGTTTTTGAAAATACCAAACACTTCTCTTAAAAACAAGCAGCACGTCTGATGGTTTGCCAATTTCTGTTTTGATAACAGTTGTTTCTGGGACTTGTCCAAATGGTTAAAAGTGTTAAAATGCACTTACAGAAAGAAAAATTAATCTAGCACTCTGAAGTCCCTCTGAGGGAACCCTACAACAAAGTTTCTTGTTCACTAAATACTCAAAAAACAAAGGCACAAGTATTAACTATCCAAAGAACCCTTGATGAACTTGTTGTTTAGAAGATCATGTTTGAAGACTACGTTTAAAATGTGCCTAATTTTGTGTAAATAAATTATTCTATGCTTGTTTTAGTCATTAAAATAGTGTTAATTTGAAAACAAAAGCATGTCATAGTTGTGCCGAACAAGGCACAGGACTATGACTCCCATCAGCCACTGCACATAACATGATCACAAAATTCATGTCACATGACTGCTTTGCACCTGATTCATGTTCACTTTAATTTGCATTAGTATTTAACTCACGGCTTTTATAGCACTCTGTGTTTAGCTTCTGTGCTCTGTTATCATTGCACCTAATTTATGTCTTGTTCATGTTGTTGCCTTGCTTGGCTATTCTTGTTTTGTCTTGGTCTTTGTTTTTCATGTTTGCTCACTTACAATAAATTAAATCTGCCCTTGCATCTGCCGCCTCTACAAATACCTGACAGTCATAGTTTCTTAATTCATTGTAACTAGCTTTGTTTTCCCTGTGTGCCTCTGCACTGTTTTCTTCTCTCTCTCTTTTTTATTGTTGAGTATAATAGGTTACTCTGGAATTGAATGTAAATTAACAGTTGGTCTCTTTATACTGATTTTAGTACTGGATTTAAAGCATGTCAGCAGGTATCAAGTGCCTTACATCAGGTTTCTCGAATTTTTTACAGGGACCCCATTAACTGCAAAATAAATTTCATAGACCTCATTTTCCGCCCTAAAATGTCCACTAAGAAGCCTAGCTGTGGATTGGATTAAACCCATTGAATTCAAGTGACCAGTCAAATATTACTAACTCCTCTCTATTAGAGTTTTAGATTGATAATATTCTTACACCCTGATTTATTTGTATTGTCATGAGGATATGTTTTTAATGTCTAAAAAGCACTTCTGTAAGTTGCTCTGGAGAATGATGTCCATTAATAGCTGTAAATGTAATTTAAAATGAAAGTAACTATGAGGTGAGTAATAAATATAATAATGCTGATATGTGTTCTGGTTTCCATCACTGTATCAAAAATTATTGTAGTCCTCTAACAATATAATGTGACATTCTTTACATTACACAGTGACTTCTTGACATCATGCCGGATTACCAGTTCATTATAAATAAATAGAAATTAAAAAATGTATAAATACATAGAAAATGAAAGTTTGTTACTACTCCAATGGCTGAACACACCCACTACAAGCTCTGTAACAAAGGAATTGACCCTGTCTTAATATTTATAATCTGTGCCAACTAGCCTGCAAAGGCTTTAAAACCTTTTTGAACATGGAAATGAAATTACAAATCTTTTTTCATTATTTGGAATAGCAGCTGACACACCAAAATAGGCACGCATGCACTCTAGCTGAATTATGCATTCAGTGAGTGGAAAAGTGGGCAAAATTGACAGGCATTATTACTTGCACTGTTAAGGCCAGGGGGTGGGTGTAATCAAGCAGAAGAAATAACACATGTGCCTGTTTTGGTGTTTCACCTGCTGTTCAAAAAAAACAAAATCCCAAAAGTTTTCTATTGGATCAAGATCTGATGATTTTGCAGGCCAGTCAAAGTATCCCAGTGTTCTATTATACTTGTCAAGCAACTTACATACAGATTTGGCCCTGTGGACCCAGCATTTGCACCCGATATTTGTCATCCTGGAATGTGGGAGTGTCAGTGTTGTGTTCTGCAAAAAGGCGATCTCGGAGTCTGGCTAATAAAAGATAAGCCATTTTTATGACAAATGACATTTGTCTAGGTGCTCGACTTAATAACATTGTAAAATATGGTGCAACTGGTAGATGTGAACTTAATTTGGGTCTGTGTTAGTGATTTTTGTGACCAGGTGACAATTCTCACACACATCATCAAGATAGTAAAGCTGATAAATATGTATGTTTATTCATTCATTCATTCATTCATTCATTCATCTTCAGTAACCTCATTATCCTGGTCAGGGTCACGGTGGATCCTATACTGAGAACACTGAGCACAAGCTAAGGTCACACCCTGAATGGGAAGCCAGTCCATCCCAGGGACCATGCAAGCCCACATTTACACACACATTCATACCCAGGGGTAATTTTAGCATAGCCAATCCATCTCCTGGTATGTTTTTGGGAGGTGCAAAACACCTCCATGCAGACACAGGGAGAACATGCTCAGAAACTCCAAACAAACAGTAACCTGAGTTCAGGATTAAACCAGAGACTGATGCCATTTTATGTATAATGAGCTCAAATGTTGATTTGCTTTAATACTAGAAATAGTCTGGTTAACGTCTTAGACAATGCTGTAAAAATTCTTGGATTTCACTTTAGAGGTCTGGAAAGCTCTATAAACAGTGTGACCTGTACTCCTGCAGATGACTGAGAATGAGGTGCGAGACCGAGCACGGGAGCTGGAAGAGCTGCAGGAAGCTATGCAGCAGCATACTTCGCTAACTGAAGAGCAGCCGGAGCTGGAAGCTGAGCTGCAGGCCATCCAGAGGGACTTTCAGCAGCTCCTTCCACATCTGGCTCAACGCAAGGGAAAACTTGAGGCAGCTAAAGCTGTGTACCAGTTCTACAGAGATGTGGCAGATGAGATAGTGAGTGACAATTCCACAAGGAGGGATTAACAGAGATCTAATGATCTAATGAACAGTCATTTAATCTTTTGTTTCAATTTTGTTTTAGCTCTGGCTTGAAGAGAGGTTGCCTATGGCCATGTCACAGGATCATGGGAACAATCTACAGACGGTCCAGCTTCTCCTGAAAAAGAATCAGGTGTGCCCTGATGCCAAGTCTTATCATGCCTTGAGGCCACATCACAACTGTTTCACTTTTCATCATTATTCACATTAATCAAATTTATCCAAACACAGACCCTTCAGAAGGAGATTGAAGGTCACCAGCCACGTGTGGATGAGGTGTTGCAGCGAGGTCAACGTATGATGGTAGCAGCAGAAGGGAGCCCAGTGGCAGAGCATATGTCTGAGAAAATGAAGAGGTTGGAGGAGGAGTGGGCACGGCTGCAGGATGAGATGGCAAAACGGCGAGCGCGACTCAGTTCCTCCAATGATGCCCAGCAGTACTACAACGATGCAGATGAAGCAGAAGCATGGATTGGTGAACAGGAACTCTACATGATTGCTGATGATAAAGTAAAGGTGAAGCTGTTCAGGAAGAAGTGGAGAATAAACGTTTGGACAACTTTGCTAAACTTTACACAGAAACGTTTATTTTTCTTTAAACTTTTGTTTGTTATTTGTTGGATTTATTTGAAACCATCGACTTCAACGATCCACTTCTCTCTTCTTGTATTTTATAATCTCCATTCTTTGCAGGATGAACAGAACGCTGTGATTTTGCTAAAGCGGCACTTGGTTCTGAAGCAGGTTGTTGATGACTATGCAGATTCTATCCAGCAGCTTGCTGACCATGCTCAGAAGATGTTTGCCGAGGAGCATCCTGAAGGGTATGCTGGCTTTACAATTCAGTTGTAAAGCAACCTCTAAATAAAGAGGAGTGTTGTAAATTTGCACTTTCCTGTGCAGGGAGGCCATAATACGGAAACAGGGTCAGGTGGACAAACAATATGCAGGGCTGAAGGAGCTGGCTGAGGACCGCAGGAGGAAGCTTGATCACACTTGCCATCACTTCCGCCTGAGCCGGGAGGTAGAAGATCTGGAGCAGTGGATTTCTGAGCGTGATGTGGTGGCTTCTTCACAGGAGATGGGACAGGACCTGGACCATGTCACGGTACTGCACAACATGCATAACTTGACACACACAGTAATGTAAGACACTTAGAAGATGAAGAGATTTACACACACATGTCAACTGTCTAATGAAATATTGAATGAGCTCTTGTTTCCGGCCTGGTAATTAGGTCACAGGCTAAATTGTCACCATGTAAGAAGGTATGAATGTATAATGTTGCATTTGCTATTATAATAATTAGTCCATGTGACTGCCTGTTAAATGACACTCAGATGCTGAGGGATAAGTTCAGGGAGTTTGCCAGGGAGACTGGAACTGTGGGACAGGAGCAGGTGGACACTGTGAATCACACCATTGATGAGCTGATTGAGGCTGGTCATAGTGAATCATCTACTCTGGCTGAATGGAAGGACGGAATTAACGAGAGTTGGGCAGACCTGCTGGAGCTCATTGACACCCGCACACAGCTCCTCACTTCTTCTTATGATCTGTTTAAGTAAGTTGTTGTGGATAAAATCAAATCAGTTCAAATAAATACATTTTAATGCGTACGGTTTTACACACTTTGTCTATGCAGCAGGCAATAAAGATAATGTAGAAATAATGAGTATGATTTCATGTGCATTCCTGAGTATATAGATGCAATTTTACTAAGCAATATACTGTAGAAGAAAAGGTTATAACCTGTTCTGCTGCCCAGGTACTTTTATGATGGCAAGGACTTGGTAGTCCAGATCCAGGAGAAACAGAAAGAGCTTCCAGAAGATTTGGGAGAGGACTTCAGCAAAGCAGAGTCTTTCCATCGCATGCATGCTGCATTTGAGAGAGATATCAGCTCCCTTGGAAAGCAGGTAAATCACTATGCAGATATTAAATAAGACTTCATTACATTACCATCATTAATATGATTATTTACTGTACCTTTGGACTCTTTTGAGAAATATGAGTCTTTCATCCATTTTAATTTCACTCTGTTTGGCATATATGTGTAGGTACAGCAGTTCCAGGACACTGCAGCTCGTCTGCATGCCCAGTATGCTGGAGTCCAGGCAGATGCCATCAAGGCAACAGAGAAAGAGGTGGTAGATTCCTGGAAGGGTCTTCTGGCTGCCTGTGCGGGCAGACGGAAGCAGCTGGAGGAGACGGCAAACAAGTTCCGCTTTTTCACCATGGTTAGGGACCTAATGGCCTGGATGGAAAGCATCATCCAACAAATAGAAACTCAGGAGAAACCCAGGTGAGCTGGTACTTTCCAACAGAGAATTAAAGTAATTTTATGAATTGTGAAAATGTTTCTAAATGTGTGTGTCCTATGCACAACTCTAGAGATGTGTCATCAGTGGAGTTGCTAATGAAATATCACCAAGAGATCCGTGCAGAGATTGAGAGTCGTGGGTCAGAGTTTAATAACTGTGTGGTCTTAGGGCAGACTCTACTAGCACAGAAGCACAAGGACTCAGATGAGGTAATTAGATACAGCAGTATTTGAGCTTTCATATTAGGGTATGTAGTAGGGTGTCTAAGAGGACTGATTTGTTAAATCTGTAATTATCTTCTGTTTTTTTTTTCATTATTGTGTCTCCTGTAGATCAAAGAGAAGTTGATGCAGCTAATTGAGAAGAGGAAGGAAATGATGCTTAAATGGGATAACACATGGGACTTCCTTAGACTGTGTATGTGTTCTTGAATTATGCAAATACGCATCATCACTTATGTTTAACACTTCATGCACATTCCACTAGGTATCCTTTCTGTATGTAAGCCTGTAAACTATTGCTAATGTCTCCCCCTAGTGTTAGAGGTGTGCCAGTTTGCCCGGGATGCATCTGTAGCGGAAGCCTGGCTGATAGCTCAGGAACCTTATGTGGCCAGTAAGGACTTGGGTGAATCAGTGGATGAGGTTGAGAAGCTGCTCAAGCGGCATGAGGCCTTTGTGAAGTCCACTGCCACCTGGGAGGAGCGATTCTCTGCACTGGAGCGCCTTACAACAGTAAGGGCATTAAAACTGCGAGTATGTATGTATAAGAGAAGGTGTGCATATAATTACTGTTTTTGTTTTGTTCTAGCTTGAATGTCTTGAAATCAGAAAGCAGCAGGAAATGCAGCAGGACAGAAAGGAAGAGGAAAAGGACAGCAGGTAAAATAGAGTTCAAGTCAGAACCTTTCTGGACAGTTTATGGTCCACAGCTTAATTTCATTAACCCTGTACTTTTGGCTGTTAGGAGGCAAGACACAGGCTTTGCTGAGGAGTCCTCACATTTGGACACATTTGAAGAGCAGTCTCTTGTTAGTGAACTTTGCCACATTGCCATTCCATATCCATTTTATTGTATATCTCTGTTTTAATGACCATTTATCAAAACTTTTTTTTTTTTACATGCCTGTGTTTGTGTTTAGTCCGGCATGGCAGCAGTAGATCCCAGCTCAGGCCTTGGAGATAGCACTGTAGGGGATTCAGTGGTACCCATCATTTCAGATATTCAGGAGAGTGGCTCCATGGAACTGGACCCCTCAACATCCACCCAGGCTACCAAAGAGGCAGAGCAGGCTGCCACTCTCCCCATCATGTCTCCACAGTCCCAGCCAGTCCTGCTGGAGGGAACCCTCACACGTAAACATGAGATGGAGGGACCTAATAAAAAAGCAGCCAATAGGTAATGTATACTGTCCTCAGCTGATGCACTTGTGCTGTCTTGATCTAAAATTTGCTCTTATTTAAAAAACAATGAAGCTGTCATACAACATAAAGTACATTTTATTTCTGTCTTCTTATCTCAGATCCTGGAACAGCATCTACTTTGTTTTAAAACCTGGCCAGCTTTCAGCCTACAAGGATGCAAAATGTTTTGCCCATAGTGTTACATACCATGGAGAAGACCCGCTGTCACTTCGCAATGCTGTTTGCGAGGTTCTGACCAATTACAAGAAAAAGAAGCATGTGTTTAAACTGCGGTAAGTATAGCAAAATTTACTGTTTCTTATCAAACCCAAGTAAAAGAATAATTAGTCACTCTGTTACAGTGTTTTATTACATGCATGAGAAGTTTGCTTACCCTTAAACCAGACTGAAGAAGACAAAGCAGAATTGTAAGCCACAAACATGGTAAAATAGTGATTAGCTATTAATATTGAAAGAAACCAAAGTGATATCAATTCAAAGGTTTGTATTTCCCTTTCTGAATGTGATAGTAATATTCTCTAATAGCAAGCCTATGCCTTGTCTTTATAACTGCATCTGGCATTTCTGACATTTCTGTTCTCTGCCAGATGGCTTGGCAAATCTTTGGCCATATATCTATTACAGTTCTGCCAGATGTCACACAAGTCTGTCTTCAAGTCTAGATACCAAGAGACTGAAATGTTAATGGCAGAACTTTTCAAAATGTTATTTTTGTCCTGAATTTGGATTATTATCTTCAGAAACCATGGTGAATGCAAACTTTTGAACTGTTGTATACAGTTATGTGCATCAGTCACTAGTTGAAATGAAGTCAGCGTCTTGGGAATTCGTCTTTGGAACCTAATCAAACAGATTCTTTATTTAGCCATCTGGAATGAAACATGAACCAATCCTCTGTTGCTTTCTGCATTTTCTAGGCTTGGAGATGGAAGTGAATACCTATTCCAGTGTAAAGATGAGGTCAGTTCTTTCCCAGAATACATGTTTAATCCTAAAGCCTATTTTCCATCAGAAACAACACATGGCACAACCTCTCTATAATGCTTTTCATTTTATACTGGATGCAGTGTGCATGCATCATGTATACAGGGAGTGGTGCATTCATTTCTGAGTTTTCTTGCACTAGTTTACTAAATTCAACATGCAAATATCTGTTCTGAGTGGCAGGTTATAAATATGCATGAACACTGTACATGACATTCTGTGCCAGTTAGAATTGTCATGAAGTTTCAATTTAAACGGTCATCAGAGTGAGTGCTGCTACGGCTATTCCCCTAATGTCCTCATAACTTTAAAGTAACCCTGTGGTAACGTGATGGTGCGGAGAACATTCGCCGAACATTCTGGCAACCTTTAGGGTACTTTCACACCTAGTAGGCCATTTGCCGCTTCTGAATCAGAGTGAATTACACTTTTGGGTCATATGGTATTTGGTTTGTTTTATTTTATCATTGCAAATAATTAAATGAACCAAAAAAAACCCTTTTGTCCAAGAGATGTATAGAGCTGAAAATGTACACATAAAACATATATACATACAGTACCAGCCAAAAGTTTGGACACACCTTCTAATTCAATATTTTTTCTTTATTTTCATTAATTAAAAGACTCTTCATGTCTTAAAGTAATGATGAACTGTTGTTTCTCTTTACTTAGTTGAGTGGCTCTTTACATAATATAGATTACTACAGTTGTAGAATAGGGCTATTTACTGTATTTTTATTATTTACTATTT
>JAOTRR010000002.1:12818858-12834571 GCA_028570945.1 Gogo arcuatus
GCAGTTTTTAGCTATCCAAGTAGCCAAAGCATTGGTAACCTTTTCACTTACTGGTACTATCAAAAAAAAAAAAGAGTACTGTGTACGCTTGTGAAATTGTTAAATGTTGAACCACCCCTAACCACAGATTAAATAATTCACTAATTGGTGTCACCAGGGACACCAATCATCTGTGCTACTTCCTTCACAACATTTTTTTTTTTTGGTAATGTTTCTATACACATTTAATGAGAGGATAAGACAGGATGTGAGATAAAATCATGGTTAGATGTTTTTCTTTCATTTTTGCACATCAGACAGTAAATGGGAACTAATTGCCAGTAGCATATACAACAGTAAGAGGGGAGCTGAAAATGTTGGACCATACGCACCATAGGATTGGTCTGAGGCAGATGTGTAGAATTGAGTATGTCATGTCAAATGTTGCTTGACGTGTTATTGCTGAAATCATGGCTCTGTGTCGCATGTTTAGTCTTTTCTGTGGAACTGTGGGGTTTTTTTGTTCTCTTTTTTTTTTTTTTTGTCAAAAAGAGTTTGTATATTTAAATTGACACTTTTACTTTGTTGCATGTAATTCTGTCACATGAGGTGTAAGAGCTGGCTATGTGTTTGCAGACTGTCGCAACAACATGCACGTTTGCGTGAGGAGTATGACGGGCTGCAGCTTCAGAGCAAGGAGTTAAAAACTTCTCTGAATGAGTCACAGCTGGAGCTGAACCGCTGGCAGGCACGCTTTGACCAACTCAAAGAGCAGCACCAGGGTCTGGACATCTCCATGACCAAACTGGACAACCACTGTGAGGTGAGAGAGAGTGACTGCCACTTAGAATCAACAAGAAATTTCCCAGCCTACTTATGAAAGCAGTAACACTCACTGATAATGCAGCAAACTTGTTTTCTTGGATAGAATAGCTTAGATCTTAAGCATGGACGTTTTTAGGATTTATCATGAGATTTGTATTAACTGCTTTTGCTTGGCTAATTCACATGAGGTTGTGAACATGGATAGGAAGCAGTGGTTGAGTGTGAAAAGACTTTCTATTTGTGCAGCTGTTGACTCGTCTGAAGGGGAATCTGGAGGAGGAGAATCACCACCTGCTGAGCCAGATCCAGATGCTGAGCCAGCAGAACCAGACACTGCTGGAAAGGTCCATGGAGAGCAAGGAGCTGTACCATGAGGAGCAGAAACAGTACATGTAAGTGTGCACAATAGTAGTTTGGTGTTGGTGATTAGTTTCACTATGTTGTGTGGTGTAAGAATTTTAGCCCGTCTCTCTGTGCTCTGCAGTGATAAGCTGAATTCATTACGGAGGCAGAAAGAGAAATTGGAGGAGAAGATCATGGATCAGTACAAGTTCTACGATCCAGCTCCTAAAAAGTGAGCTCATCCTGACTATACATGCTATGAAAAAAATACAACACTTTATGCAGGCTAAAGAATTTGCTCACGTTTAACCCATGCTACCAAAGAACTGCTTTTTATCTCTGCTGCTTTCTGAATGTGTCCATCACAGGAGGAGCCACTGGGTGGGGGCTAAAGCTCTAGCCAAATTCATGAAGCCCAAGAAAGAGGGGTCACGGGAGAGGCAGGACACCTCTCGTGAACGGATCCGAAGTGCCCCAGACATCCCTCTGCCAGAGATCCCTCACCCTCTAAACTGTTCCACCAACAGCCCAACGCTTCCTTCACCTTCACTGCCCCCTCACCAGACTTGCCTCAGTCTGGACTCACCAAGCAGTATCTCGGTGGAGGAAAACCACGTCCACTCCTCCCCAATCTTATCCCCAGCAGCAAACAACAAAGGTGAGTATGTTCTGCTCAGTTCCTTGAAGTTGTTCAACAGACTGTTCACCTTGTGATGCATGATTACTTTATTAAAGCACACAGACTGATCAAACAGCCTTCTCAAATCCTGTTTTGGTTTTGTTGAAAGTGAAATATTCACCATCTTATTCCACAAGGGGGTGTCTTGTGTATAGTTTGCATATCCGTATATTACTCCAGACCTATACTCCTCCTTTAATCTTTTAATCTTTAGCATCATTCAGCATGTCCTCTAGCTATTAAAATTCTCTCCAAATTAACACAAACCTTTTTGTAATCTTGCATGCCATTCATCTAATCTTCTAAATGCTGGTATTTCTTCAAAAGATGTTGGACATCAATAGTTACAACTTTCTGACTCATTTCTTCTCTTCCACTGATTTTCTTTCTCCCTCTCTGTGTTCATATGTGTACATTAACCCCTACCACACACACACACACACACACACACACACACACACACACACAGCAGCTAAGCGGTTCCCTTTCCTGCGGAGTAAGAGCCAGGAGAAAATTCGGGTTCAACGGACATCACCTTCTCGGCCCTTTCTAAGCAAACACCTCCGATTCTGGGCCTCTGCTGATGTCATCATGCCACCTTCCCCCTGCGAGCATCTCTCACAGATCGGCCATTTTTAGAACCTTTATCATTTTTTTTTTTATCACAGTCATCATCAGCAGCACATTATAATAGTTTTCAAAACAATCACCCAATATTTTGTCACTTTTCTCTTTTACTATTAATAATATATATAGGTTTTTTATTTTAATTAAAATCACTTATTTATATAATCCAGCATTTTAATATTTTTGGCAACACAGCTATATTTACACACTAATAAACATTAGCGAACACCAGGAACCATATTTTTAAAAATACCAAAATGGTTAATGAACCACACACACACAGGCTGAACTCTGCGTGAGTGCTCTTATTGGGACTGCTGATGCCAGGCCAAGACACTCTGAGTAGCAGTAAGTAGCAATGTGTTGAAACGGAGCCTTCGAATGCATTTGGCTTTGCTGTCGCTCCATTAATAATGTGCGTGCCACCATGCGTGTGTGTGTGATTTGTATAGATCAATACAAGCCAAGGGTGAGGAAGATAAATGGGACGCTGTGTGACGGCCGTCACAGAAATGTGTGGGCTCTGTGTTAATGAGGCCAGTCGGTATAAATCTGATTGAGCATGTTGAGTGAGAGGAGATAAGTTAATCAGAGGAGGGGTCTGCTTATAGAAATGTCAGGATGAGCAATAGCATATTCCATGTCCCTGCAGTGTGAGCTCTTATTTACTCTGTACACCTGCTTTCCTGCAACCTGTGCCTTGCCCTGCCTTTGCCAGAGTCTATAACTCCATATTCACACACTCATCAGACACTCACCATTCGTCTTTCTATCATTGTGAGGACCTTCCATTGAGATTTATAATTAGTAATCCAGTTAATGCTATGCTACACCTAAATCTAACAATCTTTTTTTTTTTTTTTTTTTTTTTTTTAAATAAATAAAAGCTATTGTTTTTGTGGGGGGAAAAAAGCAGTTTTTCTCATGGGGACCAGCCAAATGTCCCCAAAATTGTCACATTCCTATCTGTTTTGGGGATATGTGGTACCCACCAAGATATAAAACATTCTCTCTCTCTCTCACAGACACACACACTTTCTGATATATACCATGGACTCACTTATCCATTCTGCTAAATATTGCTTCTGTCATCATGTCTCACAGCCTGCTTAGTTTGTAGCAAGTTTGTGCTCTGCATTTACTTTTCAGACCTCTTTAGTCATCTGACATTACATTTTTGCATAATGTATTTCAGAAATGGGTATAGATACAAATGCCAGTCAGATTCCAGATCTTTGTAAACATTCTTGAGTACTAGGTCATCTGTAAAGTTATTTGACAGCCCAGTGTACCTGTTTTGGAAAGTGTTTGTTTCAAGAGATTGGACACAAGCTCTTTTCAGGTCTTAACTGCTTTATTGTCCTCTGTTCTGCCTGGTTTTGAGAGATGTATGTCAGGAAAATTACTGAGTGTGACTTATGGTAGTTGCAGAAGCCCAGGAAAACTCCAAAACATGCCCATCTTGCTGGAGCCACAAACTCGGGTTCCTCCATCTGCCTGCACAAGTAACTCTGGCATTTACAGCTTTTCCCATCTGTCTAATGCTCATTGATGGGGACTTTACTGTGTCGGGGAAAGAATTTGTGTAAGCCTTACATATTGTTCCAACCATCTACATCTCCAAGCACAGTACTTTGATTCAGTGGAAATTGTTGTTACTGTAATTCACCTTCATTGTTGGCAGATTATTAGTATGCTTATGGCAGGACTCAGAAACCTGTGGCACAGGAACATGAGCTTTGCACAATTTTAATATGGCTCACTACAAATCAAGCTGAAAATAAACAATATTCAGTGTCCTTTATTTCAATAATATATCTGGTTAGCAGATATAAGCAAACGGGAGTAATGAAATGAACATATTTCTACTAGCTAATTACTCTGCTTGTGTGGCCTAAGACCTCTGTAGCTTGGAGAAAGTAATCTCATTAAACAGTTATGAGCTTGGGTTATTTTCAGATCAAATTGCTTCATCAGATAAAAAGCTATAAGCAGGGACAATAACCTTGTGCTATGGCTAGAAGATTACATGGCACAAAGTGTCGTTTTTCCAGCCAATATGGACTGAAATATTTATTTGCAGAAAAATTAGGGTCTGTGATGTGCTTAATGTGCAAAATGCAGTGTTCTAATTTCACTAAATTATCACTGTGCTGTAACATCCACATGTCCTGCAGGAAACAGTGCATGCATTGTGTCCAGCTGTTGCTATTAAAGTGGAATTGCCAGGTGAAAGGGGGTGGGGGGTGGGAACAAAAACAAATTTATGCTCAGTCATATTGTTTGCTTAACTTAGCTGTAGTATCCCTCAGCCTGTCTGAACTAGTTGAATGTTTTTTAAACAGCTTTCTTAGAATGGTATTTGCAGGTGCTTTAAACATTTTGCTTAATGATCACCTGCAAAAGATCCTGCATGCTGAGTGTGCAGTGTTTTACTTGTCCTCTGCACTAACCTACACACAAGCCTATGCTTTAACATGCTCTCTACAGCAGCAGTGTTTGTGTCTCCTGTGCTATTCTGCTTTCTCTCGTAACGCCTGTAACTGATCATCTTGATCAGGTCGGAGTTACAGCAGTGGTTCCAGAAGCTCAGAGGGGTACCGGCCAGGAGGGGGCAGCACAGAGGACATGAATGGATACGAGGAGCTGGTGCTTAGACAGGGAGGCTTAGAGCCAGGGGCATCCTGTTCAACTCCACTGAACCACAACTCCCACAATGCACCAGGCTTCACCCCTTCTAGCTTGCGACCAGGGCGTAGGCCCAAAGGTACTGACGTCAACAGCAGAAATTGCACATCTGTTCACTAGGCACACTAATTTATCCAAAAGGGAATATTTTATGGATTAATAACGGAGACCAGCACATCCATTACTCAGCTATTTTTACTCTATTCATAAGTGAGAAAAGCATTTGGAATTTTTGTGTTGGTGTATTAAGGCTAAAGCAAAATTGCTCATCCTAATTAATACAGCACTTTGCAATATTTTTTTTTTTTTCAAATGTTTGTTACATCTGTCATTTCAGATAAGCAATCAGAGATAAACAGGAACAGCAGTAGCTTTGGCCTGCAGCATATTCCATCATTGTACTTAATCTGTTTTTGTCCACATACTAAACCTAAAGAAAGCAACTGTTTAAGAATATTTATATTGTTTTATAGGATTATTATGGTATTTAGATGAGACGTTTTTGAAGTGATTGCATGGTGGGGGGGAAAACAAGGGCTCAAGTGCGTAAGTAATGATGCAGATAAGAATGATGGGGGGCGGAATCAGATGGTAGCTGATGGAGAAGAACTGAAACTAAGCTAGACATCAGTAGAATTGTCCAACGTGTCATGAATTATGGTCTTCCTTTCTTAGACACGTTATACAGGGCATGTCAGTTGGGAGAAGTAAATTAAAATTCTTCTTCACCTATTCTGAGAGGAAACATCTTGTTAGGAAATGAGTCATGCAGCGCATGCATGCACGCGTCCATGCACTCACACTTTTTAATCTGCCGTACAGGATTAATCACTGAGGAGGACTTGCGTATGCACTCCCTTGAGGCCGGGTTTGGGAGCGGTGGCCTTGGAAACGCAGGTACAAAAACGGCTCAGATCAATAGTTCTGAGTCTGATGCTCAGTCTGCTGCACTTCTCTGGCATCTGTTTACTTGTGTGTTGACAAATAGGTTTGCACTCCCCTGCTCCTCCTACACTCTCTGAAATCCTTTTCTTACCTTTGCATAGGACTCAGGCCCAGTTCTGCTGATTATAGTCACAACACCTCCAGCAGCAGCTCTCCGGTCAACTCAAAAGGTGTGTGAACATCACTTACATGCTGCCTTACTCACTTACAAGCTCCTGCCACCCAAACCTGACAGGAGCTTGAATAAATCTGTATTCACTCTGTTTATGCACTGTAAGCAAAGGAAGATGCAAGATCTCTCGGGGAGAAGGAAATGATGGGTTAAACAAAAAGGCTGACAAGGCAGGTAATGGGCAAAAAAAGCAGAACTCGCAGATCAGTGATGACTGGTTGTGACACATGAAATGGGTAAAACCTAATAAATGTCAATAGTTCAACAGTGATGCTGTTACGGTTGAGAAATGCAGTATGAGGTCTCATCGATGTCACTGATGCACTAATGTGGAGTAGAGGGGAATACCCGCTCTGGATGCATCTCTGATCTCTCACTCAATGTGTTGTACTATTTACTATATCAAGTATTAACTGTGAATCACCGTCTGAGTACTTTTCATGTGTTATTTAAAAAAATAAAAATCTATATTTATTGTTGGGCTTTAATCCATAGGTTCTTTTTGATGTACACTCGCAGAGCACTTTATTAGGAACACTATGGGTAGGACCTCATTTTGCTCTCAAAATAGCCTCAATTCTTGAGGTTGGAAACCATTCTTTTGAGATTCTGGTCCATGTTGATTATATCTTGCAATTCCTGCAGATTTTTCAGGTGCACTTTAATGCTGCTAATCTCCTGTTCTTCCACATCCCAAAGGTGTTCTATTGGATTTAGATCCGGTGACTGGGAAGGCCACTGAAGAACATTGAACTCATTGTCATGTTCCTGAAACCAGTTTTGCTTTGTGACATGGTGCATTATTATGCTGGAAGTAGCCAATAGAAGATGACAAATTGTAGCAATGAAGGGAAGCACATGGTCAGCAACAACACTCGAATAGGCTGTGGCATTCAAGCGATGATTGATTGGTATTAACAGGCCTAAAGTGTGTCAAGAAAACATTCCCCACACCATTGCACCACCTTCACCAGCCTGGACTGTTGGGATGAGGGAGATTTGGTTTCATGCTGTTGACGCAACACATCCGGCCATCCACGTGATGTAAAAGGAAACATGATTCATCAGACCAGGTCACCTTCTTCCTTTGCTCCATCGTCCAGTTCTGATGCTCGTTTTCCCTTTGTACATGCTTTCAGCGGTGGACAGGGGTCAGCATGGGCACTCTCATCAGTCTGTATTTATGCAGCCCCATGTGCAGCAAGCTGTGATGCACTGTGTGTTCTGACACCTTTCTATCATAGCCAGCATTAGCTTTTTCAGCAATTTGTGCTACAGCAGCTTTTCTGTGGGATTGGACCACACGGGCTAGCCTTCATTCTCCATGTGCATCAATGAGCCTTGGGCACCTGTGACCCTGTACACCGAATGTCCTTCCTTAGACCAGTTTTGGTAGGTACTAACCACTGCATACCGGGAACACCCCACAAGACCTGTCGTTTTGGAGATGCTCTGACCCAGTTGTCTAGCCATCAGAATTTGGCCCTTATCAAAGTCACCTTTGCCCATTTTTCCTGCTTCCAACACAAACTTTGAGAACTGACTGTTCACTTGCTGTCTAATATATCCCACCCCTTGACAAGTGCCACTTTAATGAGATAATCAGTGTTGTTCATTTCACTTGTCAGTGGTCTAAATGTTATGGCTGGTTGGTGTATCACTATTAAATAATTTTGAGGTTCATATGCTATGTTCACATTACCAGGTTGAAGTGACTCAAATCTGATTATATATAATTTTTTTTTTGCCTTAATGTGACACACATCTGATTTATTTTTTTCAGGGCTGTGTGGACACAAGTCTGATCTTTTCAAATCTGATTTGAGTCACTTTCATATGTGGTCCTAAACCTGAATCATGTCAGATTCATGGCCATGCCACATGAACGAGAACTATCAGATCAGAATTCGTGTGGCTTTTTGCCTGTACGCATGCGCTGAGCACTGTCTTCATCAGCCAGCAGCGCAGCAAAACAATTATAGAGGAGAGCTACAATAGCTGCGAAAACAGCAAAACCTAGCTGTCTGGCTTTTTTTTCACCTTCTCGACTTGATAATGTACAGCTGACGAACTGTTTGCCGTCCTCCAGAGCACAGTGTGATGCACTCATACATTACGAGCGCATCCATTTAGTGGGTGTTAATACCATTAGTTGTCGCACAAATTTTTGGTTTTTAGTGATGCAGATGACTAGTTCCCAGATATAATGTGCGCATGCATGCCGTTTTGGAGGACAGATGCGTTCACATTATAGTTAGATACAGGTCACTTGTAAGTATGAATGTGAACAATCAAAATAGACAAATCCAATCTGAGCAAAAAATTGGAATTGAGCAATAAGACATGTCTATGGTTATGTTCATATTACATGAGGTTGTTAAACCCCATCTTTTTTCTCCCCAGTTTGGTTATTTTCTGATTCCCACTCACTATCTACCTCACTTCATGACATGACAGCTACTAACTGGTGAGGGTGAAAGCTAGCACATGCTTCCTCCAAAACACATGAAGCCATTTTTCAAACTGCTGCTCATTCTGTCTCACTGGGCAGTGTGAGGAAAGTGCTAACTGCCCACAGATTGCCACGATTGGCTACTGTCTCTCTGACTGACAGGAGAAAGAGCATGCCATCCCTCCTGCTCACAAAGCATGGCCAATTTTGCTTGTGTGGACTCCAGGCTATGGATTGCTGTGGCATCTTCAGGAATCAAACATGCACTGTCCCGATGATCGTGTGAATGCTATGCTTATCTTGGCCCCCTCCCCTTTTTAATATAGCTTTGTTAATACAAATGTCTTAGTAGTATTCTACTCTTTGTTTATTCCAATGATGATATTTTTGTAATCTGTTGTCCCAGCTGTTCAGACTATTTTAACTATGCAGTCACTGAGGTTACACAAGCCGAATAAAAGACACCGCAAACAACACTGAACAAATCATGTTCGTCCAGAAAAAAAATGGCAAGATCCATTTTTTAGTAACATCACCACCACACATTTGCTAAATGGAAAATAACAGTTGTCATTTTTTTTATGCAGTGGGTATGTGGGCCTTCTGAGGGTATGTGGGCCTTCACACTCAGTCTGTGACACCGGTGCCACCCCCCACCCCCCACCTGCTTCCTCTGACAGGAAAATGTTCAAGCATTCATTTGTAATTATAAAGAATCTTAAATAATTGTATTATGTCATTTTCTCATATAAAGGTTGTAGTAATAATAATAATAATAATAATAATAATGCAGTACATGCATTGAAAAAATGCTACATATTTGCTACATATTTGTCTTGTCTGATAGTGAGAATATAGTCTTGAGACATTATCCTACCTATTTACCCAGAATAGTCAAACCTGAATATCTGTCATGCCTTATTCCCTCCACTCCCTGTTTTTGATTAATTTAATTATTTTTATTCATTTAGATTCCCTGGAGCACCTGCAAAGACGTTCTGCCAGTCTGTCCAGTGATGATGTGGTTGGACTAAGCCATGAGAGCTCCACACTTAGCCAGGCCTCTCTGCTACCTCGTAGCTCCACCCTTCCCTTTGAAGCCACACCTCAATCACGGTCCGCCCCACGAACCACCTGTCCACGCCCCCGTTCCCCTGGCAGTGAGATGGTCACCCTGGAGGAGTTTCTGCAGGAGAGCAACACCCTGTCACCTCCTACTGTAAGGATACACGAGGAGAAATGCACAGCAGAATGACCTTTTAAAATGTATACCTGTCACTGCTCTTTTGTTTTTATCATTTTTGCTCATTCATTACCCTGCTTTAAGTTTACTGTCTGTGTTTTTCTTCCTTTCTCTATCAATGAAGATAATTATGTACAATTCAAAATATGCCACAGCTAATATTTAGCCAGAAGAACGGTCATAAAACTGTGTGAGACAAATGTAATGTCTGGCTAATTTACCGATATGTTAAGGTGACACCAAAAATTTTCCCATACATTTGAAATTTGAAAAAGTTCATCAAAGGCTAATATGAGTTGCCAAACAGAGAGCTGTTGTTGCCAGGATTTTGTTGCCTTTAGAATGAAATGTCTGCAGTTTATGGCTTCTTTAATGTTGAAGTTAATTTACACAGGTAATGTGCATTAGAGATGCCTCAGGGGCTAGGACATGAGAGAGTTCAGTCATAAATAATTCTGTCTCTGCATCCATCTGTAAACAAAAATTAACCCAGACTAGCGTTGCCTCAGGGCAGTGGAAAAGTATCAGGGTAAAAAAAGTCAATCTATCTCTATTTAACCTACTAATTACTCACACGTTAATATTAGAGATGTTAAATCATCAGGATAGTTTCAGCAGCTTGCAAGCATTGTAGCAACGTGTGTATAATAAACTCCATTTTAAGATTATGGACTAAGTTCTAATCATCTCTGAGGCCTGTGTACCTCATTTAGTATTTTATCCATTTAATCATCTAACAAGATGTTAATTCTACATGATTGCAGCCTGTCTGATGTAACAACATTCAATTTGGACCAGGTGTTCAATTATATTCCACTGTATAAATGTAATTTTGTCACTGTTTTGAAGTCAAGTGGATTTTAAGTCAAATGTACAAATAAAGAAACGTAAATGGATAAAGTACAAATACACAACAGTGTGAGAAGTGCAAAATCCCCAATATTTTCTTTCCTTCTTGGCTGCCCACGAGACGGCCGAGGCCAGTTCTGGTCCATTCCAATATGGGGGATATATAAAGTGTTGGGTAGCAGATAAGCCAAAATCAAGGGTGTCCCACAGCAGCATAATACGCACTGTGTCTAAAGGTATAATGGCCCAAGAGATAAACTTCTAATTTTGAAGTGCAGGTGTGCAGTGATGGTCAAGGAGGTGAGTTAACATTCTAGGGTGGGCATGGAGAAGGGTCCATGTGGGTGTCAGGATTCTCTGGTATTACAACATTGCAATGACTTATAGACCTTACAGATGTGCCAAAAAGTGTCAGACTTCTCAATGCCCAGTGCTTTTTTTTGTTTGTTTGTTTGTTTGTTTTTTAACCAAAGATTGAGTTACAAAGGTTTCTGTAGTATGCTCACAAAACCTGCATGTTTTTTTTGTTTTTTGTTTTTTTTTTCCCCCATCATACCCGGAGTAATTTTGAGAAACTAAATGTTTAGACCTTGTAGCAATATATTTTCAGAGTGGTTAAGGACCAGAAGTAACAAGTTGACCCAAGATCAATAGCGCCTCACATTTATTGCCTTACCGATTTGATTTCGCATGATATTTGAGGTTTGGAGCTGTGCCTCTTGGGCTTAAATTGCAGTGATATTTTGTAATTGAGGCCCATTAAGCTAGCATTATTTGGTGCTGAAAGAAATTTGTTTACAGCACACAGATGTTGTGCTCAGGCATCACTATGGCACCAGTCGTTATTATCTGGATTAAAGCAAACTTTTCATCTGCTTCCATCTCAAACCATATCAATCTGCATGTCCCTCTTTCTAGCTCCTTTGTTTTGCTTGTTTTCCTTCTCTCTCCCCAGTGTGTCAGCCGTTATGAAATATTTAACAAGCTGCCTACGTCTTTGCACGTTATTTATGTTTGTGTGCTGAAGCATATCACAGACAATGAATGTGTGGTCCTGGGTTTTTGTAATCAAGCAGAGTGTTGGCCTAGAGCTGTGCATGAGCTGTGTGAAGACTTTTGTTTAAATATTTTGTATTTGTTTCTCCTAGGTTCACACAGGAAGTCGGGAGGACCTAATGACTGACTATTTCACCAGAGTGGGCAGGCCAACGCCACCCACAAGAGATGGCGCCAAAACACCCACTAGTTATGTCACACCCACTATCAAAACAGCAGCATCCGTACCAGATGGGCGCTCCTCCAAACCCGGGCACAGTGTTAAACCAAGCGTACGACTCACAGAGGCTTCCATGGCCTTTTCTCAATCCCAGACGCTTCCTAACCGAGGCGCTAGTGGGACGGGGGGGCGGTCCTCGCACCTGCAGCACTCGGGGGCTCGTGGGGGAACCGCAGGCAGCAACAGCCTGAGCCGCACTTTCAGCCTGGCCTCAGCTGACCTCCTCCAATCAAACGGCCCTGACAGTTACCGGCCCGAGGCGGGTGGCACCATTCAGGCTGAGGGGGTGACGAGGAGGGAGCGTCCACTTTCAGCCAGGCTCACTGGAAGCTCTGGGCATCTTTCGCTAGACCCCCGACGTCTCTCTTTAGCTCCTCCCAGAGATGAACCACCCCTCACTTCCTCCTCCACTGCTTTACAGTCAGACCGAGGCTACACTGGAAGTGGTAGCCGCTCAGGAACCATGCACTCAACCACTTCACACCATCCTCGGGGTGAGGTGGCATTGGTGACACCAGTGCGTGCTGTCTCTGCCCTGAGGCAAAAGGAGGTGGAGGAACACAGGGAGACTAGGCAGACTGAGCCGTCTTCCGCCTCACTGAAGAAATCGGACAGTTCTGGCCCAGGCTGTTATGTAGAGGAGAGGCCCATGAGCACACCAGCCTCGCCAGACCCCAACAACGACCAGCAGACTGTTTGGTATGAATATGGCTGCGTGTAACTCAAAATCCAACCCTGTGGTAGGTCTGTTAAACCATGTCCACAGTGCTTTTGATGCACATCACTTTGGGACAGCAATGGTATTGACTTTGGACTGATAATGTTGCAAGTAAATGGATTTAAAAGCCCACCAAACCAACAAAGAACAAGGCATTCACTCATTCACTCTCTGTGCTTCAGTGTTCACAGGTCCATTGTGTAAAACTCATACATAGATTGTCAAAGGAATGTGTTCAGGGTTTAACATGGCTTGAGAAGGTTTACTCTTCCGCTATCGCACACCAGAGATTTCCTCCAGCTTTCTGCGGACGGCGTGCCTGACAGGTCCAAGTTCTATTCTGAATGCAGAACTCAAACATTGGTCTTCGCTTGAAGGACCGCTCCCTGGATAATCATAGAGTAATTACAGTATCCATCTTTAGGAGGTGGGGTGAAAGCAGTGAGTCCATCATTCAGACGGTCTCAACGGGATGGGTTACTGGAAACAGCTTCTCTCTCTGACACCGTATTGACAAGCCAGTTGCCTGAAACCTCCACCTCTTTGCTACATGACTGGGTTTTGGTCATACATGGGATACGGGAACAAAAGATCAAGAACCACATAATGAATGTGGAAGAAAAATAAAAACAGAGCAGTGGAGATGAAGTTGGAAATGAAGATTAATGCAGAGAGCAGGACTTTCTACACTGAAGTGACACATTTTGACACAGTGTGTCAAACTCCTGTGGGTTTTTCATTTACATTTGAGGCGTTGACCTCTAGATCTGAAGTGTATTTCTACAAATTGTGTGTCATTCTGACATATTAGTGTAACAGACCTTTGAAACACTGGCTTTTTAAAAAAATATATATATTATGTAAATACATTGTAAGAGCACTGTGAGCAGGACCAGTGGAGCCTTAACTAGAGTCTTAACACTGGACACATTCCCCAGTTTACTGCAGGAGATTAATCAAGAGTAATACTAACCAGGAGCAGTCTTTTTGCTTGAGTATGAGTTTTAGTATTTGGTTAGTTTTACAGTTTCCATGTTCTGAAGTGCTATTTATTGATTCCCCATTGAAATGACGCTGCAACTGTGTTTCCCTCCAAGATCAGTTTTGTTGTGTAGTTGCTGGGATTGTGTGTAACTGAGCTGTGACTATGAATCAAACAGAGAAAATTTTCATTAAAATGGTGAATTAACAGATCAAGGTTTGCTAGACGTGGTGTGTGCATATGATTAATAGAATTTTATCAGTGGTGGTCCACATTTAGTGTTACTTAACCAACACCTAAATCTTCTAGATGCTAAGGAATCCCTAGTGTAAGAGTCTTGAGGCTATACGTTTTCACTTACAAGCTGGTCCTGGTGTATTGTTTGGTTAAAGTCATGGTTTGGGGAGAGCCAAATTTAAATTTGGCTCTTAAATTTTAGTTTAAATTTGGTTTAAACTTAAATAGTTTAATTTAAGATCGACATTTAATTTAAAATTTGCTACTTAATGAAATGCAGCTGTTTAGTCTGCATTTTCTTTTCATTGTTTAGTTTTGCACTGGACCATAGCAAAAAGTAAGGAAAATACATGACCATCCGTTAACATTATACAAACATATGCCTCAAACAACACTGTACTAAACAATACTAAACAATTTAATATAATAGCAGCCATTTTATAAATCATTATGGCATACGGAATCAGCAACCGCATATATTGACGGCTTGATTTATACTGAGATTACACACTGATGACTTGATTTCTGCATGCAGTTTGCCATTTATATGCCATAAACTTGTCATAAGTTTCCTTTAGCTTGTTCATTATTTACATTTGTATTTGCTCTCCAAACATATGAGGCAAATATAATATTTAAATCTCCCCCCGAACATCCTTTTAAAGTGACATGATGGTTGTGTTCACACTCCCTCAGTGAGGCACAGAAGCACATCTGGACTGGGTGCATGTGTGCTTTAAAGGATGGAATGTGAACTCTATTTAACTACACAACTAAAGAAGTGTTTGTGGCTCTTTTTATACACTGCATGGCAGTACTCAAATATGAAGACAATAAGAATAGAATATAAAAGCATGAAGGCCACTAGGTATGTAAGTACATGATGCTACAGTGCAGTAACTTCTCATACCTTAAAAGGTTGACGTGGATTTAAAAAGTCTACTCACCTGTAAAAATTAGTTTTTGTAAAAAAATGAAACCAAGATAAATCATGTCAGATCTTTTTCCACCTTTAATTTGATATGGCAACCGAAAACATTTACAGTGAAAAACAAATAAACATACAATAGTTGGTTATAACCTGATTGCATAAGTGTGAACACCCACAGCCCTCATCAGTTCCACTGGTTTTTGCTGGGATTTAGATCTGAGCTCTGACTAGGCCATTCCAAAATGTTGATTATCTTCTTCTGAAGCCATTTCTTTGTTGACTTGGATTTGTGCTTTGCGTTGTCATGCTGGAAAGTGAAATTTCTTTATCTTCAACTGTTTAAAAAAGGCCTGCAGGTTTCGTGCCAAAATAGATTGGTATTTGTAGCTATCTATGATTCCCTCTATCTTGACTAGAAGCCCAGTCCCAGCTGAAGTGAGGCAGCCCCATAGCATGATGCTGCCACCACCATGCTTCATTGTGTGTATGGTGTTCTTTGGGTGATGAGCTGTCTTGTTTTTGCACCAAACATATTTTTTTAGCATTATGCTCCCGCCACATCCCTGGCAGGTTGTTTGTTTTTACGAGAAAGGCCTTTCCCCACAACCCATAATGTGCAGAATATAAAAGGTTGTTGAAATTGCAGGGAGTAAGCACTACTTAATGAAGCTTTTTTAATGCTACCATAGGTATCTTGGCAGGCTCCCTGATAAGGGGGTGTGTGTGTGTGTGTGTGTGTGTGTGTGTGTGTGTGTGTGTGTGTGTGTG
>JAOTRR010000002.1:12839784-12851505 GCA_028570945.1 Gogo arcuatus
TGATTTTTGGACTATTGTGGACCTGAAAAGTATACCCTGATTGTGAAACAGCCCATTGAATAGTTGTAAAAGTGGATTCAAAGATGTTAAGTATAGTAGTCTAATCCTTGCTAATCTTATTTCTGCTCTTGTTAAAACTTGCACCATCAGATAGTGTGTTGTTATTCAAATATTTGAATAATTACTAATCTCTTCTGTTGCCGTTCTTACTGTTGCTGACCAAAACATGTGGACTGTTTGAATTTCCATGCATATTCTTAACAACTTAATAAACATATGATTTGTATGAATTCTTGTAATGTTGTAAACATTCCCAGCCTCTTGTGTATTTCAGGGTTGTGAGCTGTTTGTTCTTTGATGGAGTTGGATGATTGACAATTGACATGATCAAATTGTTCGGGACCTTAACATCTGTGACAGGTACTTGGAGAGCCTTGCCTTATCTGCAGCATAATGCCGTTAGTGATGTCTGACTGGCTCTTCTGGTACCTTTGGCGCTGCGTTGGTGGAGCAAGGAGTGAAGAAACAACAGTTATGGCTTCAGTGCCTGCAGGGGAAAAAAAGGTAAGCTCCTTCACTACATTTCAGTAGCAGTAACAGAAACAGTTTGAAGACTGATCAGTCCTATGGAGGAGGAAGAGGGAGTGCCATTACTAGAGGAGCTGGCAGATGGCATGGGCCAAATGCAAGAGCCATTAGTGGGAATGCAACAGCACAATGAAATAGAGAGCTTGAGGGAGACTAGTACAGCCACACTGCACTGATGTGCTATCAAAGACTGCTTCTCATTCTCTGAACTTGAGGCCCACTTTGATGAGGAGTGCCAATAGCTCCTCCTCAACGTAGCAATGCCAGGAATTTAAATATCTTCTTAAAATGACTGCTAATCCATATGCTACACATACCAGATGTGATGCAACTGGTGAACAAACATGACTTGGTTGTAGATCAGAAGGATACACATTTTAACATGCCTGTGCTCCTCAGCAATTGGAAATTCCCCTGCTTGAGTTCAGAGTCCTTCCCGTTGGATTAGCTTTAGCACCAAGGGTGTTCAGAAAATGTGTGTGAGTTGCCCTAGAGCCCCTGCAATACTAGGGTCTGTGCACAACTAATTGCTGTGTGAACAGTTCCAATAGCAAGTGACAAGCCAGACAGAGCTTTTGGTCTTACAGGTGGAAGCTTTATGACTGAAAGACAGTTATAAGAAGAGTCCCTTGACACCTGCATATACTGTGCAATTCATAGGCATAAGTAGCTTGACTAGTGGTCCATGTAAACGTTTTGATGGAAGATAGTTGTCTTGATCACAAATGCAGTCTGAAAATTATGATTAAGTGGCCAATCACTGACCATATATAGACTTTCTTCATCTGGCAGGGTGTTGATAGCAGCAATCCCAGTGGTAAAACAGAATGCTGCACCTCAGACTATTTAAGTATTGTATTGGGTGAATGCTCAAAAACTGTCAGCAGAATGTTGCTTTACTGAAACCCATGTGCTCTGTGAGGTGAAGTAATCCTCACCTCACATAGTCTTAAGACTCTGAGTGATTGGTATTCTAAATAGAGAAATATCATAATGTTGATTGATTCTTATCCTAAAGTAAAGAACAATATCAGCACTAAAGTTGATTTTCATCTTTGAGCCAACACTTTGAGTGATTCTCATCCTCAGTAGGAAGTTGTATTAACACTTTGCTTCTCGTCCTCAATACTGTATTGACAATATTTCTGAGCGCTCTGTTATTGTCTGGTGGAGTGCACCATCAGGACATGTTATGATACCCTTGTGACTTTATATATGTATGTCCATCACTAGTTGTGAAGAAAACCACCCTGGTGGTCTTGAAGGTAAGGAAGTAGAATGGATGGTTATGTATGTAATTGTGCTTCTAAGGCCGCCAGGGCACTTGGGGTAATCAGGATAACAAAAATGGCCAGAGGAGGAGGATGAAGTAGTGGGGACCATTTATAGGCTACTCACATGGGGTCACGAGCACGAGATAAGAACTTGGTACTCAGCAAGGAAATGAGCAAAAAGGAATACTCTGCTAGTTCCAGTGGAATGCTCCCTGGAGGTTGTCTGCTCAATCATAAGACCACTGTTACATATGCAGACTTTGGTTTCTATGGTAGTCAGGTTCTTTAATACATAATAAAATATACATACGTTTCCACCACTGTTTTTGATGTCTCCATGACTAAAGAACTGAAGAACTGCCAGCAGAATTCAACCAGCTACTACTGCAAAGTCAAGAAAACTTCTTTTCAATTTTTGAGATTCATTGTCACACAGCTAACGTAACAAAAATTCTTTTCTGTACTTTTGATGAAGGGGCCTTGAAGTGGTGTTAGAAACAACACATCAAGAAAACAAAAAAATACAAGCAAGAATGACATGACAATGACAAACACACCTGTTTTCCCAAATCAGCACAAAAGGCATCAACTATTTAAAAAGAATTTATTGTGCTGCGAATAAACAAAAAAATTATACAAGAAATTGAAAAGATCTGCTGTGCTACAGGAATTCTGAGTCAAATCTTCATCTACCCTCTTTACAAATCTGCAATATCATTACCAATATCGACAATTCTTACTTTTTTTTTTTTAACATGAGCATACAACACCAGTAGTATACAAAGTTTTTTAAAAAAAAAGGCTCTGTGTGAGTTTTCTGTGGACAGACTGAGTAGGAAGGAAGAGATCAGGAGAGAAATTTCTCCAAATTTATTCAGCTTACTTACTGGAACACAGGACCAGGCCTGCCTGCTTTTCCCAAATGGAAAGCGCAGTGTTCCAAGATTAGAATAAAATGGGGAGAGGGGGGGAAACAGCCTAACAGTGGAGATAAAGTGTGTCCCATATCACCAAATCTTACCATTCTTAAAACCTTTTTTGAGAGACCAAGACAACACCAACAGTCAATTTCAACAATGTCGATTTCAGCTGTGTCTTTGATTCAAATTCCTATATGCTCAATTGTTCTGCTTGTAAATAAATTACTAAGGTATTTAAAACAATAAATTAAATCTTTTAATTTTTTTTTACCTCTTTCCAACCTTTTTTGTCTTTTTTTTATTTTTGTTCTGGCGAGTGACACTCAAGTATTTACAACAATACTTGAAGGATGCACTGAAAATTTTTTTAAATAAAAATAAAAGATCCTGCGAGACCCTTTGAACAGGCAGAACTGTTGGAAGAGGAATCAATGGTTCTCCTCAGTCATTATATAAGACCACATCCCAAACTAAATATGTCTGCATTAAAACAGATGACCAAATTGAAACAATACGTAGTAGTGGTGTAGCCAAAACCTGTTCAGGAGCACTTCCTAGTAGAACAGAATGTTGCTTTGTTGAACTCACTAAAAATGGACACATCAGGTTGGAATTCATCTTTGTGGATTTAGTCTGCAAAACAATTGTTTACGTCGCTCTGTTCCACTGCTTGTTTATCTCGAGTCTCTTCACTGGCCGTGACTGAGAATCAGAATGTTCAATAAGCTTCAATGTTTACACGGTGGAGAGAAGCTGTGTGATTTCACCAGAGGGAAGCAGATTTATAGCCCTCTCTCTGTACTCTCTGAAGATAAAGAGTAAATATTCCCATTTTGTTCACTCAGTTCCTCATCACAGTACCCCATCATGCCACCTGTACAAATATGACCACATGATTCCATAAAATCTGAGAGCTAGTGTATATTATAAAGAGCTCGTTGCTGCACTGCAAAGGGTCCCACAAGGTTTTAAGAACACAAATGGGCAACTTTTTCTATGAAAAGCATTTGTTAGAAAAAAAAAAAGGAAAAAAAAAGAAAAACCCAGAGGTTACTCATTAAACTATATAAAAGTGCCAAAAGTATAGTTCTACAAACATTATCAGAGAAGATATTTTAGACACAACCAACAAGAAATAGCCCTAGAGCCCTGCCCCTCCCCCTCTTTTCAACATCTTATGGTTCAATCCTGATTCGCCCCGACTCATGATACCCCAGCTGCATAGGGTATGAACCATTGGCTTAGCATCCTGTCTTGGGCCTTGTTTGGGATTCAACTTGTTTGCCAAGGTTCCAGTAGTAGATGCCTACAGGGGCCTGTGACTGAGAAAACAATGGAGCTGCAAAGAACCAACAACTCACACTGTCAGATCAAAGAAGCAACGAAAGGAACAAAGAGACATGATCTGCAGTCCAAAACTGTTTTCAACACACCCTTGTTGACTTGCACTTACCTACAACAGGAGTGGTATGTGTGTCCACTTGTAGCACAAGGGTTGGAGGAAATAACAAGAAGTATATCTTTTAATTAAAGGAACTTGTCTTTGGCAGGGAGCACAGTGCTGTTTAAATGATTTACATGGTCACTTTCCTCTGAACTGTGTATAGGCATAATAGCAGAGTAAACTACTGTAATTATGCACACTGTCATGCATAGATGGATTATGTGACTACCATAATAGCCCATTTAAAGACTGCTGATCAAATACAATGTTCCACTTCCTTACATTCCAGACTGCCAGGGCTGTTTTCTTCGGAACTAATGGAGCGTTTCCATGTGCTTGTTTACTTGCCAAGTACTAACAGCAAAGTCAACACCTTGTGACCATGACCCTACTTGTGTAGCCAAAAAAAGCTGTCCTGCTATGTCATGCTTGTCATCTTTCTCATTCTCGTCTGGACGACTTGAGGAAGTGGACTTGTTATTGTTAAATCTGTACCATCAAAGGAGTGTGTATTATTGCCCAACTTGGGTGGTGATAATTCTACTGGTTGAATTTTTAGTATTTCAAAAAGTCAACCATGGTTGTCATACCATGGCAGTTTGTCCTGCCAGGCCCTGACGGTATTGGAATTATGGGCAATGATCAGTACCCAAACTGTTTGGAATTAGAGCATAATCCACAAGCACTGATAAAGCCTAACTGCAGAATCATGCCAATAGACCAATAGACCATGAAGTCCATAGTCTATGTAAATACTTCTGACCATTCTTTACCTTTACAGAAAATGAAAAACAAACACAGCTGCTGATGCCTCTACAAAAAAGGTAAGTTCCTTTGCTGTATTTTTGCAGCAAGAACAGAAACAGACCGAAGGCTTGTCTGCTCATTCCTCTAGAACCAGCAGATACAGGTATAGTGTCTTTCAGGTTTTTTTTTTTTTAAAAACTGGCAATCAATATGCCCAGCTCAGTCAGTGAACTGCATTCATTATTGGTCAGAACAGTAACTGCATTGTGGACTGGAGTTCAAGCATGTCATGATGTGGTTGAATCCAGGAGAAATGTTCATTGTCACCACAGCTTATTAATAATCCCATCAATCTACCTGCTTAAGACAGGTTAACTCATTGGGTAAAGGAAGCAATTACATATGCATATTCAAAAGCAAGTCAAGAGGCATCGTGACAAGTGTCACTTTTGGACAACTGTGAAGCACCGACATGGCGCTCACCATACACCTTTGCCAGATTTTGCTGTTGTGCCCATAATCAACCTATGAAGAACACTATCAGCATCTCAGCAAGTAGACCCTGGCAGTTCTGCATTTACTCATAGGCTCACGTTACATGTCACTTTTTGTTTCCCGGCTCTTTAATATGGGCAAGTCAATGAGGGCCTGTTTAAAACAGTATTGAATTGGGTCAGCTGAGGACTAATCCATTCAAAACAAAACAAAGCAAAACAAAAAAAAAAACAAAGCGAAACAAAACAGAGGAAAGAAGAGAGAAAAGCCAGTGGAAAACAAAATGACAAAATAGGAAACAACAAATAGAACAGAATGAGATGTTTGTCTTTTTCTTTCTGCCTTTTTTCTCTGTGGGTCCGTCTTTCGACTTACTATCATACAAGCTAGGCAATGGAATGCCTGTCGTGAACAGATTTCTATAGATAGAAATCTCTCTTTTTTTAAACTCAGTCATAAATACATTCAGTAAGAAAAAATGAAACAGAGAACTTTACAGGTGAAGCAGAGTTAATGTGCGCATGCATGTGTGTTTGTGTGCACACACGTACATACATGCTAACACAAACATACACACACGTATATACTCACACAATATCTCATGTCTATTCATCATAGCGTTAATATGTACATAAAATTCCTATAAGGTGTGTAGGATTTTGAAGCCAATTTGGAAACAGTTTTTTTTTCTTTCAAGCAAGGATTAACAAAAGGTGCTTCAACAGCATTTCAAAGCTTCCAGAGAAGGAAACAGTTTCATAATCTGTACGAAACAAGGGAAATTGATTAAAGAGCATTTTTGGCCTCAATTAAAAGTCCTCTAGCAAACGTCTTTTCATTGTATTGTTTGATTGTGTTTCCTTGCATGTTTCCCAGGGTTGTGATTGATACTACAGCTCAGCCTGTACAAAACAAGGCCTACAGAATCAAAGCAAAAATAAAAAGCAGCACTTGTAGCATAAACTCATCAAACCAGTATAACTACCTCTTATATTATCCCATTTAACAACCCTTTATTCTCTCTTTCCCACAATGTAATATTGTTGATTGGAGTGTGAGAAAGAGTCTATTTGCTCTGTCATAGAATTAAAAAAAAAAGACTAATCTGAAAGAGGAAAATGCTTATAACTGTAAGCAGAGAGACCAAAACCAATCCACCTAAGCAGGAACATCTAATTTCCTCTGAGCTGCTTTCTCAGTTGTCCTCCGTTCCTCTTTTAAAGGGGCTAAAAAGAATTGAGCCCTGTCAATGTAAGAAGAGGGAAATGTCCTAGCAGGTCTGCTTTCATTCTTTTTCACCTTGTTCATGTTTCTCTTCTCACATTTTCCACAGAGTCCAGTATCTTCTTTACCATGGAGACTCATCCCTCCCAGAGAAGCTTTGGTTCAACATTCACACCAAGCACTTGATTTGAGTCTCTCTCTCTCTCTCTCTCTCTCTTTTTTGTTTTTTCTTCAAAAACTTTTCAAATAGCTTTTTTTCTGTGTTAAAAAAAAACAGGAATGCACAAAAAATATCACTTTTCAAAACACCCCAGCCTGCCCTAATCCCAAATAGCTCATGAACCTCCAATCACAGACACACACATATACACACACACATTCTCACTATAACATACACAAAAATATCCCAGGAAATGCATTCTGCACCTCCCATTCAAATAAATACACTCCTGCAGTGACTGAATTGGCAACATGATCACGTCCTGATGAGACCGTTAGTCATCTGCGTGCGTTTTGGAGTGACTTTTGATTAATGTGGGTATTATGATTATTGTGTTTTACCAGGGTCTCAACTCTGTTCTCGTTTCTCTGCTTGGTTGCACTGTTCATCACTGGATTTTATTAGCCGTGATAATAGCTTTTTAATTATAGTTCTCTGATAATGTGCTCTCTAGGTTTGGCGGCTGACCCCAGTCTCCCTCTCTGTCTCTCTCTAAATCTCTCTCACTCGTCGCAGGCCGCTCTCGCTCACGCAGTCTGGTAGAAGTTGTCTGCCTCCAGGTTGTTATGTTTCTGCATGCTGTAATAACCACTGTAGCGTGAGTCGGGGTCAGCAATGCGCAGCATGCGCTGGGAGCTGTCCACCTGCACCTTTGTCCCTTTCTGGCAGTCAACGTACACCAGCTGGTTATTCAGACACGTGGGCTATACCAAGAACACAGACACAAAAGCACTGAGTTTTCTCACAAGTACATACAAACATTCTGTTTACAACCACTTCCTAAGTTGAGCAGTTAAATAATCGCATGCACCTATACTATGTAATAATGAATTATAGAGGCATATAGAGGTACTATATGTCTTTAGAGGCACTATATGCCTCAGAGGTGGACAAATTGCTCACCAGGCACCCAGGACAAGCAGACATATCAGTTTTTTATTCACAGTTGCCTATCAGACAGTCAGGTTCACTAGTACTTGCTTATTTTCCATATTCTCTGTTCACATAATTAGTCCGTTATACATTTGAATTAAATTATGTGAGTTGCTGCTTTTTAGCCTAGTTAATTGAGTTTCTGGGAAAGCATTACATGAGATTGGACAGCACACTGGAGATCTCACTCATTTGCCCGGTCCACCCCTAATGATTTGTCCATCCCTGTGTCTACTAGTACTTTATTCTTGCACTCCTACCTTAGAGGGTGTGTGGTAGCAAGGCACATGCATCCACTGCTTCCTCTGGTTGACTAGTAGCAGGGTGGCGACAGTGAGCACCATCATGATGATGGGCAATGCTACCCAGGCCCAATGAAGGCTGGCATCCTTACTGGGCATCGGTGTCTTCCCATCCAGATATGGCATCTGCAGGCTGCCAAAGTCACCTGCTCCAAGCACACACCAATTAGCATGCTTAAAGCTAGACACAAACACACTCTCACCATACCCATTAATGTTTGAAATGAACGTACATTACAGGACGTAAGCAAACCAACCTTTAAAATTGGAAAACAGAACATATTTTACCCCCAAACGTTTTTTAATGGTATCCCACTGGTTCCCAGTGATGATTAAAAAGTCCTAATTTATTACAACTGACTTAATTAATCACACATTCAAGCCCAAGTTAATAAAAAAAAAAGAAGGAGTTACTTGTACAATATTGCTTTAGACATTTAGTCAACCTCTTTTGTTCTACACTATATGACCATCACACCCCAATCTGTCCTTGCACATCCCATTCCAAAATCATGGGTATCAATTTGAACTTGGTCTCCCCTTTGCTGTTATAATCACCTCCACTATTCTGGGAAGGCTTTCCACTAGATTTTGTAACATGGCTATGGGTATTTGCCCATTCAGCCACAAGAGTGTTACTGAGGGAAGGCTCTGATGTTGGGAGAGAAGGAATTCCAGTTGATCCCAAAGGTGTTTAGTTGGGTTTAGGTCAGGGCTCTGTACAGGTCACTCCTGTACATCTTACACACTTAACTTTGCACACCGTGTCTTGATGGAGCTTGCTTTGTGCACAGGGGCGCTGTCATGCTGGAATAGATAGGCTATGCAACGTAGTTCCAGTGAAGGGAAATCTTAATGCTACAGCATACAAAGTCATTCTAGACAATAGTTTGCTTCCAACTTCATGGCAACCCTCTGGGGAAGGCCACATATAGATGTGACGGCAAGGTGTCCACATACTTTTGGCCATATAGTGTATGGTGCTAATAAGCTTATTAATGTACACTATCACTGAAAAGATCATGTGATAGGTCATGTGATAGATCATGACAATCCCTTTACAATGCAGGTAAAATGTGTATTGAACTCTGACCTCTAAACTGGGGCATGATGTCATTCTCGCTGTGCGTAGGCCAAGCAGGTCGATGTTTCAGTCTGTCTCCATGCTGGTCTGTCTTCTCTATGGGCACGTTAGTGGGGACAGTCTCTGTAATGGAAATGCATGTTGTTTTATTTCCGGTTTTCAAAACCATACTATCCAAGGACAAATTTCTTTAGCTCTTATGCATACTGTGCTACATAACTGTTTATGCATAATAATGAAATATTTCTGCACATGTCGCAATAAAATGTGATAATGCTGTATCAGTGAAGTACATGTTCCGCGTCAGAAGCATGATGTAATAAGTGCTTTTCATGAAATGGCTTGAAATAGATTTGGAGTTCTGAAACTGGCATGACAACAAGGTCACAAACACATTAAAAGCACCATTTCAGTGACCCAGTGTAAACCATATTTACAATGCTTTTAAAATATTCACCACAACAAACCCACATTCACTAAAGCCTGACTAAATTAGAGTAAACACTAATATAGAAAGAGGAAGAGAGACAGCGAGAAAGACTGAGAGTTGACTGAATGACAAATAAAAGGTTGCAGCTACAGGGCACCAAGGCAGCCATGGCTTAGTCTCAGCCTCAGACATGTGCCGGTTTTTATCAGTCTGTACAGGAGACAAACTTTTCATCATCCTGACAACAACGGCATGAGATATAGTCACTGAATTGGAAAAAGTTTGTGAGAGCCTCAGATTCTCCATCTGACTGGCTTGTGAGACTAAACCTTAGTTAACAATCCTTTTCCCCTATATGTGTTTTTGGGTCTTTTCAGTGTCAGTAAAATGTCCTTGACCTGTAAAAAAAAAGCTACGCCTGGCCACGTTAAGTGACAAAAACTACCAGTTGATAGCGAGACGTCTGTCTACCTTGCGCTTAGAAGTTATAGACACTCCAGCAAATCTGAATTAAGAACTACGTGCCACATTTTAGCTGTTTCGCAGTGACAATACAACAGTACACAACAAATTCTACACATGAAAAATATGTGCGGTGCTATGGGACTCAAAGACTTTCTTCTTTTACTTTGATTTTACTAAATTTCTCCCAACTGTGGGCAATTATTTTTTGCATATGTCCCAGTTCTGTGTGGCCATAATATGGCATTCCTGGAATAGTAGCGTAAGGGCTTTACTCAAAGGCCCAACAGTCTAGTAGTGCTGGGAGTGAACCCACAACCTACTTCTGACTTTCACAGAACCTTAACCATTAGGCTAACCCCCACCTAAGGTGAATGCATCTACATATGAAACACAAGTGTCTATAAAGTGCATATGACTGTCCATACTTAAGCTTTCAATGTGAGGTAACTGACCTGGACACAAAGGGCAGCAGCTGCCCTCCACTGTGATTGGCTGGTGGCAGGGGAGGGCAGGGCAACTGACTGTGGAACACAGTGTCTGGCCCTGCAAGCAGTAGCAATGTGTGCAGCTGTCAATGTCCCAGCGCTCCTCATCCACATATGTTTTCCCGTTGAAGTGGCACACAGCTCTCGGTGTGGCATCTACCAGCAAGAAACAGATGTTAAGAACTGCCACATATGATCAGCCTGAAGCTAACTAACATCACATTATTTGCTCTAAAGTGTTAATACTTAAGACAGTCATGAAAGAATCTGGTGTAACATACAGAACTTTACATATTTGATTAGTACCTAGGCAATAGGGGCAGCACTGGCCCTTGCGCAGGACAGGCCGAGCACAGTTGACCGGAGGGCAGGACTCTGAGAAACAGCTGATGACTCCATCCACGCACACACAACTGGAGCAAACGTTGGGCTTCCAGGACTCGGCTGCCAGAAAGATGTCCCCCTCCTCGTTGCGGCAGTAGCTGGGCATGCTGTTGTTGCTGGGGGCTGGCGGAGTGAGCGGCTCGTCTGGAAAACAATAACAGAGATGTAGAAAATATTAATTGTTTATAAAAACACAAATCAGTGACCTTTAGGTAAATTATCCGCATTGTGTAAAGCATAAATCATAAATAATTTGGTTTTAAACAAACATGAAATATGGCACAATTATACGGAGATCAGTTATTGAACCCACTGAGCCATAGCCAGAACGATGCACATATTGAGTGACCTTTAAAAAGCCTTTAAATGTGCTCTTTCTCGAATTTTGTGTTTACTGATAAGCATGTTGAATCTGCTTTTGCAGCTCCTTTGCAAATATACAGCTTATCTCCCAATAAAGCACAATATTCCTATCTTATTTTTTATATCTTATGTTTATGAAAGATCATTTACTGGATTACAATGAGCAATTAGGAAAACCACCATGACATGGACAAGAAAAATACACAGCAGTTCAGGTCTGAGATTTATTGTGTCATCCGGTGAGGACAAATGTTTATGTAATGTGTCACGCCTATGTGTGCGAGAAGCAGCTCGAGTGCTGGTGCGCATCCACGCACACAGAGCGCTTTGCGCGCGCCTCAGGGACTAATGGGACACACCTGC
>JAOTRR010000002.1:12851605-12865116 GCA_028570945.1 Gogo arcuatus
TGTTTGTTTATATAATAAACTCCTTTCCGCACTTACATCCGTCTAAAACAACCATCATTTACATGACATAATGACCAACACATAACAACCTTTTCCCTCTTCTCACCTAAATGTGTTTTGATAAATTATTGTTTGACAAATGATAATGGCTGAAATGATAATCACAATTGTTTTGCTCAAAAGGTAATTCATGAATATTTATCAGAATTATTCAGCCAATTTAGGAACAAAATATAATTTGCATATTATTGAGAAAAAAAAAATCACACTGCTCTTCCGCATTGTGCATGATAATACTAAAGGGAATGCTTTATTAATACTTTTAGATTACACTCTAAATAAATGCAAACAAACAAATCTCATATGATTTAACACCAGTCACAAAAAAACAACATATAACATCAGCTAATTAGCTCCCTTCTGATAAATGTGTGTGTGTGTGTGGCAGTTTCTCGGATTTCAAAGATCAATGGGAAGGTAGCAACTTCCCGCCTGCGCTTCATGTTTATGAAGTGAGAATCAGCGAGCGCAAGCCAATCCCACTCTTTAGGCCCAGGGGCCTGTCCACGGGCTGAGATGACTGTGGTGACCGACCAGGCTGTACCATTCACGCACACACTCACTGTACCATTCACGCACACATTCACACCTATGGAAAATTTAGAGCAGCCAGTTAACCTAACTGCATGTCTTTGGACTGTGGGGGAAACCTAGCACCCAGAGGAAACCCACACAGACACGGGGCGAACACGCAAATTCCACACAGAAAGGCCCCTCGTCGGCTGTGAGGTTCAAACCCAGAACCTTCTTGCTGTGAGGCGACAGCGCTAACCACGTACGAATAATAGTACATCCCTAAAGGTAACCCATGTTGGCATGCTGTTGAATGTAAGCCTGCCTCTGCCGCTCAGCTTGCAACCTAAACCAGTGTAGTAACACTAAAGAAGTCATGTAAAGGTTGTTAGCACACGAGTCAGTGTGAACATGTTTCCTAAACAAAGCCACGACCCTTCATCAGTCAGTTCCCTCATGTCACTCACGCTCCACCTGCTGCCATGCGTCTAATTCAAACCCATCAATATTCATGAGCCCTTGGTGAGTGCATCAGCCTTCCTGAGCTCTTTATTCTCCCGTTCCAGCTGGAGAGCAGTGGTTTATCTCAACACAAGGAACAATGTCGAACAGAGTGGCCAGACTTGATGAAATGAATTTGTTTGTGTTTTCCAGCTCCTCTCTTGCAAGCTGCTGTATTATCACTGCATCGTGCTGAAACATTTGTAAACCTGCCATGTACCACTTCCTCCATCTAGTATACGTAAGTACTTCGCTTATGCATCTTTTTCACAAACCTTTCTTCAGACCATGGCTTACTGTGTGACAACCCTGCAGCTAGCAACAAGCCACCTTAAAATAATGTGTTGTTGTTTTACCACTCAAAAATGCATTCTGCCAGTAACTAACATGATGTCCCTGACCTTGCTGTGGCCTTGGTGTTGTTCTAACAAGCCTCTGAAAGGTTGTTTGTGGTGCAGGAAGTATGATGGCCCTGCACAAAGCCAATATCAATATTTATTTCTGTCCTCTCAAAAATACATGAAGCTGTACATTGATATATATATATATATATAAACCCCCCCCGCTAGCTTTAATAATGAAATAGGACAGGACTGGAGCGGGGGTTGTGAGAAATCTCACCTGGGCAGTGCGGGCAGCAGGAGTCCTGTGTTCTGACAGGGGTCTGGCAGAGCAGAGGAGGACACACCTCGGTCTCGCACAGCACGCGGCCGCTGTGGCAGGTGCACTGCGTACATGAGTCAATGTTCCAAGTTTCTCCTTCCACAAAGTACTCTCCACCCGGGGCGAGACACACAGACGCCTCGCTCAGCTCTGGCCTGTGAGAGCCAGACTCATCTAGACAAGAGACAACACAATTTAGCACATTTCACAGAATTTTTCCAGACACCCAGTCACAGACCAAAAATACTTGTTGAAATGGAAAATATCTACAAGTATAGGCAGTGTGAATTAGTTACTGAAAAAATAATGCAGTATGGCAGAATACTCTACTTAGATTTATGGGTAGACTTGTGCGATATAATAATATCATTGACCCTGATTATATTATGTTACTGAATTATACTCTGTTATGGTTATAATTCAAGTCAAGTCGCTTTTTTTTTTATTTCAAACATATACAGCTGGTACAATTGTGGTACTGGTACAATTGTGGGAAGAAAACAGTGGATCACCATCTATTGTGCAGGGTAACATAATATAATTGTGGGGAAAAGGCATCAATGGTGAGGAAAATCCATTAGTTTGGTGCTCACAAGTATGTGTGTGTGTTTTACAGAAAGACTTTTCAGCATAGTGGGTAATATTAGTACACTTCTTAAACCTGAAAAGGTGGAGAACTGCCTAAGAACTGTATATCAAGGCTTTAATGCATAGCGAACCATTTCTTGGTGCCATGTAGTCTATAAAGCCAAATCTGGTATTATGTTGTTCATATTTATGTTGATTTTTTTTTTTTTAAATATTTGGGGTATGTCAGTTTATTTAAGCCTGTTTGTTTTAAAAGCATGTAATACCTGAATAAATTACATATAATTGATTGTTGAAACTTTCACATTGTTTTATATTCAAATTAATTGCAGCTGACACTACTGTGCCACTCAGTGGGTTGTGGGTCAATTTTTCATGTGTTTTGTTGGTCTTTTTAGACAATTAGACCTTTTAAAGGTAATCACTAGCCCAAAAAAAGTCATCATCATACAAGCTTGCTTATGAGACACACTACAGCAGTAAAAGAGCATATACATAGTGTCATAACAAGGTAATAAAAAGTGAGTAAATGTAGTTTTAAACCTGGGCAGGAGGGACAGCACTGACTGGCGCGAATGCTCGGGTTGTCACAGTTAGGCACAGGACAGGAGATCAGGGCACACATCTCTCGGCCATCGTGGCAGTAGCACTCCCTACAGCCATCGTGCCAGCTTTGACCATTCTCATGTCTACGACCGTCCATAGAGAGACATGAGCCCAGCTTAATGGAGGAGCCAAGAGAAGGAGAACCCTGGTCTAGAAGGAGATGCACAAAAAACCCACCAAGGTGTTAAGAGTCACGCATTAATTCAAGTGTGCAGCTGATTTCAGGAGTGCACATGATTTATTCTTGGAATAAAGGTGTAACATTGTCACAGTAAAAGCAGTTAGTGCACATGTCAATAAGTCCTTCACATCCTTAAAAGACACACAAACACACAAGTGCACACGTTTTCCGTCAGCTGTATTTATATTTAAATTCGTGCCACTTGACCTAATCAGAGAGATGCCTTCCCTACCCACTCTATTGGCTGTGGGCCACAATTCAGTGTGCAGTGTCTTACACCCGGGTCCCCAGTTCCCTCTGCACTCGCTCTAACCTCACTGTATCTGCCAGAAGCAACACAGTGCAAATGACGAACTGTGCCCAAATCATTACCACGGAGAGAATTCACTTTGATTAAAATCCTGCCGTTGAGATATGAGACGAAGATGCATTTTCAGAATTTTAAAGAAAACTGGATTTAAAAAAAATATTTTGTGTTTCTCGTTAATCAGATCACAGTTTGGGGCTGCTCATGAATATTTCACATACAGAAACCCATTATTTGGGGCACATCAAACGAAAACACAAGATACACAAGAGAGTGCAGGGACTGGGAAGAAAGATACCCTTTATAAGCAACAGGTGGGTTTGTAAATAAAAAAAGAGTGAGGTGAGTGTGTGTGTGTGAGAGAGAGAGATATGAATATTTGTCTGTACTATACACTCAGCAACAGCTCAGACTGCTGCCGTCTCACCAATCAAAGGTGTACAGCAATGACACCTCAGAATGTGAGGATACATAAGGTCATTGCTATTCTCTGGATAATGTGAACTGGGCATTACAAGGTTCTCTTAATGCCTGTTTTATTGGATCCTTGTAAGCTTAGATAAATCTCTGAGGAGTGATTTGGATACCACCCCTAAGATCAGGCACTCCATTTTTTGTGTTGAGGATTTACGTCATTTATGTTATAGTGTAACACAAAGAAGAAGAGTCTCAGATTCATACTGAGCAGTACACAGGAAATGTCTCTTGCTGTCCTTATGGAGTGGGTTTTTTTTAGGATGCCTTTACTTGAGCAGTTCTTTTGCACATTTAGAATGCATTTTAGACACCTTTTACTTCATATTTTCTTTATCTACATTTTGAAATACATATTTCACTAAATTGCAAGAATGTATATTTACAAGAAGTCTAAAAATAAGTGGCCAATTTTAGGGACTTGTGTGCACTGAATGCTTGTGTGTACATCAGGCAATCATCAAATTAACTTACATTAATAATGTTTAGTTTATTTGATGTGAAAAAGATTAAATTATAAACTAAATTCTTTAGAATAACATGTGAGTGGACACTGTTATTCCTAATGTATATACTGATGCATGTGTACTGTGAAGTAGGGTGCTAAAGACTTAATTGTATGACCCCATAATTGCTGGTGTGTAGTGGTTAAAGTAACAGTTGAAATCAATAAAATTATTAATGCTTAGTTTCACACTCCAAGCAATATAAAATGGTAGCTTACCTCTGCACTGGCAAATCAGACAACCCTGCTCGTCCTGCTGGAAGCCCACGGGACAGGATTTGTCACATGGCAGTTCAGGGCATTTTTTACAGCGACAGGTATCACAGCCATGCTTGTTTTTACTGTTAAAGAAAGAAGGAAAGACTAGACTTACACAAGTGTAACAAAAATAATGTGATGTACTAGAAATCACTAGGTCAAACACACTATGTGCCCAAAAGTATGCATTAAGATTTTCCTTCACTGGAACTACGAGGCCTAAATCTGTTCCAGCATGATAATACTCCTGTGCACAAAATGAGATCCATAAGGACACTGTTTGCCAAGGTTGGAAGAACTTGAGTGGCCTGCACAGAGCCATGATCTCAACTGCACTAAACACCTTTTGGGTGAATTGAAATAACGGCTGTGGACTTCATCAGACATTCTTGCCTGACATCAGTGCTCAACCCAACCTCTTGCATTCTTGTTGCTGAATGGGCATAAATCTCCAGAGCCACATTCCAAAATCTAGTGGAAAGCCTTCTCAGAAGAGTGGAGGCTCTTATAGCAGCAAAGGGGGAAGGGGGTAATAGTAATGCCCATGGTTTTGGAATGGGATGTTAAAAACATGGGTGTCCACATACTTTTGGCCATACAGTGTACCAATGTATGTCTATATTTCTCCTTCTATATTTTAAATATATTATTAAATTATAGTAATACCAGTATATATTATTTGTACTGTATTTTTTTCAAAGTCCAATAGGTTCCAATCGGTTTGTCCATGCTCAGCGAAAGGTCAACTCTGATATATTTCTAAATATTAATGGTGTGCAGTGTGCATATACATCTTTTTTCTTTTGTTCTCTAGCTTAGCTGTCCTCAAATGTAGATGTACATCTCATACGATTTGCAGTGTAGAGACCTTTATTACATACCATGTTTTAAATAATTTAGTATGTGGTCAAGATATTTCCCCGTATCAACTGAATATATTATTCCTTGGCAATATGTTTCATATATTCTCCCATATGGGGAGAATAATAAGTACAGTATAAGCTAATCTGATCTAATCTAATATAATCTAATATAAACTTGTAATTTTAGTGTATTATATGTATTATGCACATTGTGTTATGTCAGATATACTATAAAGTATATCTACAATGTAATTAAAATAATAGTACAATACTGTACCATTGTACAGTAACACAGTGTATAGTGATCTACTGTGACACGTTTTTTGTTTTTTCAAGGGAGCAAGAGAGCAGTTATATCAGGTACAATTATAGAGAAGTACAGTGAATAGTATTGTAGCATTAGTTAGTAATAAGGGTGGGTAATCATATTATAGTACTTAAAGGCATTTTGAATATATATGTATCATGTTATTTTACCGACACTTGTTAATAAAGTGCCAGCAAAATTTAATGCAACATTAAAAATATGAACATATCAATGAATTCTGAAAAGTATTTAGCAGAGAGCAAGATGGAAAAACCTCAAGTTAACATTCAATAATATGTTATTGTGAGCAATAAGAGTCTGCTGGTGTTTTTAAGTCCTGAAGAGACCAGCAATATTTCATATAATGTACTGTAATTTATCAATGTACTGATACCACATCATAATGTCCAGCCTAAGCCAGTGCCAATAAAAAAGGAACATATTACACACATTGACTGACATTAAGATCAGAGAGAGAGAGAGAGAGAGAGAGACAGAGGTTGAGGTTGCTAAGATAGAGATCAGTGAGGAGATCAAGTTATGAATTATAATAAGCTAGTATAACCTTTAAGTTAGAATTTATCATTGCTTATGTATATACTGATGCATTCATATTGTGCATGCGTAACACACCAGGTGCTGAAGACGAAGCCCAATGTCATCAGTTAACCCAGGACAGAGAGGAAAAGAGTGACAGAAAAGGAGAAGGGCTGGACCTTTCATGAAGGCATGTCAGCAGATGGCACATTAAAATTGACTAACCAAAGGGATATACCGAACATTCACTTCACCCAGGCATCTTTTTTCAGCACACACTCTCAAGTCGTCTATTGGCTAGAAGCACCACAGCCCTTAGTATATACACACTATTCACTTGTCCATCCTTCCTCTTATCTCACAAATAACAGCCATGAAGAGCAGCCATATGCAATGTGCATTTGGTTTGGTGATAAGGAGCTATCAGGTGCGAATTCCCTGCTGCGGAAGAGCAATAGATTGTGAGAGAATAAGTAGATTGCACATCTCTTCATGCATTATTCACACCTGGTGCTGTGCAGGCCCGAACAACTGCCATCACTTTGAAGGAGCATAAATAGATATCTAAAATTAGAATCTTTGATGTGAGCAAGCCAGCTCACTAGATCCTATACAGCAGCAGAATTGACAGAGCGCTGATGACGACACTTGGATGAACAAAGGAAATAGTTTTACATACGACATGGCTGAAAAACTCATTTTGCCGGAGCTTATAGAGATACTTGGCCTCCTTCGTGATCTCTGGCTTTGGGTGGTTGCTAATCCATCATCTGAAGAAACATGTCATGACATGAATCAATAAAATTGCTCTGGATCTGCCATTTGAAATGTAGCTGATCTTGGGTCAGGGGTCATTCTCTCTATACGATAACTTTCTTAAGGATTCAGGAAGAAATTGCCTCTACATCAGCTGTCATGTTCTGAGACATTTGATGGTTTTAAGAAAAAAGTACAATAGCAATGCAAGAGATTCACCAAACCATTTTACTTTTTAAGACGTTGTGGATTACCACCATTTCAGAGTGATCAAACAGTCATTTGTACTCAAACAGTCAAGGCAGGGGAATATTTTTAACTTCTTCACCCCTAGATTAAGGACTGGAAATATCTGTGTAAACAGAACTAAAAAGAAGGAAAGTTCTTTCTGTCAATAGCGCCTTTTACACAGCCTGTTCAAGGCAGGAATCTTACGCCTTTATTCCACCTCATGTTCTGTATAAAATGTCCGAATGTTGAACAGGGATTTGTGTTGTTCCGCCTCTGAGCCGGAACGGTTGGTAGTAACAGAGGCAGAATCAACATCTGTGTAAAAGGGACAGCCGGCACAGCGGGTCAGGGCTGTGATGTTTTTGATATTGACATTCTTCTTCCAGAGACCAGCACAAATTCAAACATCTCCGTCTACGGCGTCTAAGGTCCTCAGCCCTTTCTGCCTTAAATCTCTTCCTACTTCTCTTTACTTTCACCTCCAACATATTTCTGATCCCACGAACAAGTCTCTTCACTCCCCTCTTCCTCTTTACCTTTCACTCAGATTCTCTCTCTCTCTCTTCTCTCCGTTTGCAAGTACAGGTTTCTGGGACACTTTTTCCCCCCGGAAAGCCGGCTCAGCTAAAGGCCACAAACGTGTTATATACTGAGGCTGTTACTTCCCTTAACTGTGAATTATTTAATGGAAGTGATTACATGTTGCATATGATGGTCAGCAACTTTGCTTGTGTTTGAAGAGTGGTATAAATGTGCACGGCTAACAAAAGCACCTCAACAGTCGACTCACCCGCCATTGTTTTGAAAGCAGTGCCGGTATGCTCGGAGTATTCATATTTCTGATGTGTAGATACATCACCCTAGACGTTGACACTTGGTTGTGACACGTCACGCCTCTGGTTGTGGAACGCCGGCTCGCAATGTAAAAACACACTGGCGCGGCTTTATTTGGTTCACTGTAAATCACTAAAGCCGGAATATTGAGATGTCTTCGTTACGCCAATATTATGGAATATCTGTGTAAAAAGGGCTAATCACTCATTCAGCGTGCTGCTTATATGAATGATACAGCAAAGTACACATCTGATCAGCTGTAGTGCTATATGTCTAACATATGAGAGCTAAACAAATTGTCCATTTTAACATTACCAACAAAATGGTAATGGAAAACTGCTCTATACAAAAAGAAATACAGTTTTTCTAAAATGTCTTGCCATAGCAGAAACAGGTGTGTGCTCTCACACTGTACACACGCTGGGTTTATTTGCAGGGAAGTGTGACCTCGCTGTCATGGAGATTAGGCCTTTAGTTCCACTATTCCAGACTGTCCTTTAAGTGGACCAATTGCCTGCACCGATCTCAGCCAAGCCTAATGAGCTATCAGTCGTGAACCTACAGCAGCCTGGACCCAACAAGCTGGCTGCACCCCGATTGAGCATTTAGTCAGTCAAAAACTAAACTGAGAATTGAGGAAAATCACTGGGAGGTCATTTAGCTTCTGCTGGTAGCAGCTGCAAACGACACAGGGGCTCGAAAATGAAGCTGTGGTAATAGTGGAAAGTAGGAGAACAGATTGTCTCCTAGATGAGGATATTAGAAATAAATCAGGGTTGATGAGGAGACAGAAATGTAGGAAGGAAAGTTTTAGAGGAAGGAAGAAAAGATTTTCTAAACAGTCTTACACAAAGCCGAAGGGGCAGTCCTTAGCACAGGCTACCGGCTTGCACTTCTTGTGGCGATGCCGGCACTGACACATGGCACAGCCGTTGGCGTCTATCAGGAAGCCGAGTGGACACTTCAAGGTGCAGCCTGAGATCAGAGCACTGCACAGTTCCTCTCCTAGTGACAAAACAATCAGATGTGATTATTTTTTCCTCATTGGATAAATCACAAACACACTGATAGCCAGGTTTTAACTTTACAAGAATGAATCACAAATCAATATTTGGAAGACCCTGGTTGTAAAGTAAAGCAGTGACACACTGAGGTGAGAAATTGGCAAACTCTGGATTCCAATGTCTACTTTCACTCAAAACAAACTACTTTCACAAACACTCTAGAGACAATGAGGATTTTGTCCAATGACAAGACAACCAGTCTAATAGGGTTAATTGCATTTGCGCTACTGACAGACTCGTTAGACCCAGTTGTCACAGTCATCCTTGCCTTTAACATCCCTGACCTATGAAACTATAGTACAGCAGCAAAAAGAATGGTCAGCATTGAAAAACAGCCCACTAGCATTTTCTTCTTAAGAATTAAGATACTTTCTTCTATCTGCTCATATGGCCCTTGTTCTGGCTGAAGAACATCAAACAAAGTCTTTTACACTTCTCCTCCATCAGCTAAAAAAGCACTACCCTCCTTTTCCCTTTGATATGCATCTGCCTCATATATCCACTCATGCCCTTTTAGCTTACTAAGCACGGCGCTCTTCCTGCAGCGCTGACTGCATTCTCCTCTAAATTACTCTCTTGAATCCACTTTTGCCTGGAAAGCATCCAGCTAAATGCTCAGTGACAGCTGGCTGTCCTGTTCTGGAAATGAGTATGAGGACCTGAGCAACGGTGCTCTGTTTAATGCTTACTTGTTTTGCAGCTGCAGGTGCGGCAACCGTGCGAGTCGAGCCGGAAGCCGAAGGCACAATCCTTCTCCGTCAGCGTGCAGTTCTCCAGCAAGCTGCAGCCAGGGGGCGCCATGGTGATATAGGTGGGCTCTGGAAAAAAACACACACAGACACATTCCCCTGGCGGAGGTGAGTCAGGCTGAGTAACTCAGGGTGAGTTAGTGAATGACTGTGTGTGTGTGTGTGTGTGTGTGTGTATATGTGTGTGTGTGTGTTTTTGAGAAATGGTAAAAGAAAGGGGGTATGTGAAGTCTCACCCAGGACTGAGTTTGTGAGTCATGGGAGTTGAAAGCAATTTTAAACAGAACCCTACTTCCTAGCTTCTGTTAATGGCTGACAGTGAGGCGACACAGAACATGACAGCAGGAGAATGTAAAAGAAGGAGGAAAAGGAGAGTGAGAGCAAGAAAGACACAGACAGACACAACATAAGTGGAAAGCCCTTTCTGTACCCCTCATCTAATTTTAAACAAAATTCTTAGTGCTTATAATTTATTTGTTGGAGTCCATTAAAAGATTATGGGGCTTTTTAATATGGCACAGTGTGTTGTATATCAGTGGCGTACACACTGCCGTGTGGTTTAGGTTATGACAGCTCTGACATGCTGCAGTGCCATTGCTGTCATTCCTGCTTTAAATCATGCCACGCTTTGAACTCAAGAAACAGAGGGAAAAAAATTGTTGAGATCACATTCCTGAGATCCTTTAGTGTACATATACTTGCAATCAACACATGGCACTTACCACAAGAGACATAAGAAAAGCATATACGACACAACCCTGCACACAGAGTTATAGCAGGATGCTTTCAAGCAAACATGGGGAGAAAAAGGGGCGGCGGTCTGTAGTGGCATGTCTTAGGATGACAAAAGGCTTATGTCATGCGTCCGCTGTGGCCAAGAGGCTGCTGAAGCATTGCAGCTATTTCAGTTTTGGTCAGAGGTCATTTTTTTGTTGATAATTCCCACGGCTCACTCACGCTGAATGAGAAGTGGGTCTGAAGGCAGATCAATGCCTATTATTTTTAGGGTGAGAAATTTAATTAAGCCAGATCAGATACAGGTTGAATACAAGCATTCTCTCACTCTGTCTAATTCACTGTTTTTCTCAATGTCTACCATTTTCTCTCATTTCATCTCCCTGTGCCCAAGGTTATTTTTGTCTGAATATATGGTTATTATGCATTAAAAATGAGCTCCCTTTGATATGGACAATCCTAAGGCGAGTCTTCACCCTTCTAATTCATTAAGAAAGCTCATCAAGGCATCAGGAGCACTGAATGCCCTTTTCATGCTGGAGCCTATCCATCTTTGTATGAAAAAGAAGGGGGAAAAAAACCTTAAAGGAAAGAAACGATCCTGAACAAAGCACACATGCACCCAAATAAATGCAAGCTCAAACAGATATTTTGCTAGAAATAGCTAAATAGCTAAATATAGCTATTCTGTATTTATGCCTGCTAGAATAGCAGGCATAAATACAGAAGCACACTTGCTAAGGTGTAATTCAGGAGTGGATCTTTCAGCAGCCGTGGGCTGAGCTTCACTAAATATGGTGCAAGAGCATAGTGGCTCATCCCAGTCTGACAGACTTCATTTACTTAATTACACACTCTGCATCTGACACAAGAACCTCCCCTAGCCTAAGAGAGTGTCACCTTGAACAAACATAATGATCAGGGAATAAAACTGCACTGACCACTGAGGAGAAGCTGTGGAGCTTTAGTGGCTTTAATCAGAATATTTATAAAGCATTTTCTTGTTCAGCCTCAATTCCATCTCTGTGTTAAATCAGGCACAATGATGTGATGCCAAATTAGGGCTCCAACATCTAATCCACAAAATCGATAAAATTCGATAATAAAAACATTTGGGAACAAATTTAATTACCAGTTAGTTTGTCTGTTATGAAGCATACTGTGATGCATTACGTCACATCACTTCAAGTAGCACAGCTATTCAGATCATCTTAGCTTGTTATTAAATAATATATTTATACTATATGTTATGTGTCAAGTCATCAAGTCACCACCCGCCTTTCAGTTCACACTGAAGTTAGTGGGAGTTGATGCCAAAAAGAGTTTCAGCCAGAAAGCCTGTCGATATTGGCCTTTATTTTGAATTTGAATGGTCAGAATTGAACAAATCAGGGCTTAACATGTTAACACTTTCATAATGATTGAAGCCATTGGTCTATCGTGTACAAAAAGCTGTGACCTTATGTTAGTTTGGGTGTCTGATTTGAAAAATGGTCAACATAAGTGTTGATATGCATGTAAATATTCTAATGTCATAACAGATTGTCTAATAATTGTCAGAATTATTGTATTGCAGTTAATGACCTATTAATTAAGCCTACTTAAGAGTTTGTAATAGTATTAATTGATGTTTTCTGGAATTTAAAAACATTTTTTGGTATTTACTATTTTTTAAATAATCCAACTAATCAATTGACAAAAAACTTATGGATTAATCGATTATCAAAATAATCATTAGTTGGAGCTCAACTGCTTTGTGAATAGACTAATTTTCAAGCCCTGTGTATTGTCATTCTTCCATCACAGATCCTTTTACACAATAAGAACCTGCCAATTTTTTCATACTCAAGTCAAAAGCCTGAGTCTGCAAGAGAAAAAGCCTAAACACACCTTTACACAGATTCTTGAATGCCTTTGTGGATGTAATTTTGACCAGCCTATCATTTCCCTCATTGTCCTCTCTCACCAGCTAATGTACAGTGCTGCAAAAAGCCTGTGGCAATCTCACCACCTCTTCCCATGGTGTAGTCTCACACACATGCCTTATGGAAATGAGCAAACAGAATTGACAAAGAGTTCTCTAGTCCTTGCCAACAGGTACAGCTATTTTTAAAAGACGTCTGTCTGGGTGGGAGAGAGAGGGGATATCACTACACCACGGCTTTATTCCTCACTGCCTCGTACTATAATGGCCTCACGAATGGGAGGCCTACATGCACGGGGGTTTGGAGCAAAACAGTCTTCCTCCAACCTCTCCTCTGGGATCACACAAAAAATGGCTCTCCCTCTGTTTGTCTGCATTATTATGGACAAAGTAATTGAAGAGCAAGGTCAGAAGGACATGGCATTGCACAGCACATTCAATACAAAGGTAACATAATACCACGAATGCCCTGCAAAATCAATATAACCCACTTTCTATAAGAAAGAAATTTGAGTGCACAGACCTGCGCCTGGAGCAGAGAATATGGTCTTTAAATGCGGTGAGGGTTATCATTATTTAAACAGCTGTCTTTAGCGCCTAGCCCCACACAAGATCTACCCAAATACACACTGTCTTACAGTGAAATATAGGGTAATGCGCTTAAATCAAATTACTGAGCAGCATAGGTATGACTGGAGTGGGATGAGAAGTGCCGCAAAGCATGATGGATCTAACTTTCCACTGAGCACAATGACGTGGCGCTAGCCTGACATGCTTTGATCTGAGCCAGATGGTTGATTGGGGAGGGAGGGAGGGAGGGGGAGAGAGAGAGAGAGAGAGAGAGAGAGAGAGAGA
>JAOTRR010000002.1:12882501-12900635 GCA_028570945.1 Gogo arcuatus
AGAAAGAAAGAAAGTGTGTGTGTGTGTGTGTGTGTGTGTGTGTGTGTGTGTGTGTATGTATGAACCTGGCTATATGTAATAAGGATTTTCTATACTCAATCCTAAATCAAATCCTAAATCATTAACCAGAAGCGTTTTTACCATTTCAGTTTAAAAAAAGCATAGCTTTTATAAAAAGCTATTTTAGGCTGTCAAGATTTTAAATAAAAGCTGCAGTTTTTGTTTAAAAAAAATTTATCTCACGGGGACAAAAGTGTCAGATATTCCTATTCTTGTCGGGACAACACACACACACACACACACACACACACACTAATCAGTCCCTTATCTCCAGCTGGGTGACATCATTGTCTGAATGAGAAATCTGGTGAACAAACACACTGTCGGAGAATGCTTCCTCCCTCACTGTCCCAAACACGCATCCTCCTGTGCCAGAGTGTGCAAAACTGCACTCTGTCTCCAGCAAACATCTGCCATCAACGGAGCAATCTAGCCATCGGTCTGCTTGCAGATGGCACAGCTGATCCAGACACTATGTGGTGGGGCGATCGGAGCCTGTACATCCTTACTGACGATGGAAGGCAACAGCGAGGGTTTGTTCAAACAACATCACCCCCACAGATACACACTTTCTTAACCCTCGCTCCATGTTCGCTAATTAGCAATGGATATGCAAGTGAACAATGCCATCTCTTTTGGTTTTATAGCAATACAAATGAATCATTTATTTTGAAGTACCCACTACATTGCAACTAGCAATTTGAATGATATGTAATGAAACAGACACACAAAAGTCCTATATACAGGTATAACAGTTAGGTGTTGCTGTTAGCTCCTAAAAACAAAAGAGCAAGAGCTTCTTTTCTCACGGACCATTTCCAGTGATGTTCAGTCATGTCATATTAATCAGAACTGCAACATCCAAGTAGTGGAGACAGAAAACAATGGACAGTTACGGCAAAGGTGCAGCTCAGCTAGTTAGCAATCTATGAGATGACAAGCATGATGGTGTTGATGGCCGAATAAGCATGAAAGTTGAAGCTTTGGAGCCTGATCTGTTTGAACAGAGTATATACAGATGAGGAGTTGAGAGGGATGGACAGACTAATGCTCTGCTGCTTCGATCTCTTTAGGTAGACATGAAGCAAGGGCTATTTCCCACTGGCACAACTACCAACAGGAAGTCCAATGGCATTGTAGGTAATGTAGGAAACCATTATCCTAAGCGACCAACATGTTAATGAAAGTTAAACTTAAAAATCAACTCAGAATTTAACTCAGAATAAATCCTGGATGTCACTGATGATCACATATTAATTATAAAGATTAATATGCAAGTCCTTCAGGGTGGATTTTCCTTTAAGTTCTTGGTCATCCTCTTGATATCAGGTGTGTTCACAGGAGTGGGGGTAAATAAGAGATAGTGGACTTGACCTTATTACTCTCATGTCTCTGTCATATAAAAAGCTATAAAGAAGAATTTTAAAACATTTTATATTCACTAACAAAGTCAAATTATTTGAAAATATTTCTGTTAATATTGTTCTAGTTAAAAATGAAATGAAAAATGAAATAGCAAAGGTTATTTGCACCTGGGTGAAAACAGGAATGTACACCATTTGCACTAAAATCTAGTCATTACTGAAAGGGTGACAGTTAGCACACTTACCTCAGTGTTATCCGGCTCACTAGAAGTGTTACTTGCAGTTACACAGGTTAGCTAATGTTAGCTAGCAGTTGGGCTATAATGTTATCTATCTTTCTAATGAAATAAAAAGAACATGATTTAAATAACAAAATATGTTTGTTGTCCTAATGTTATTTAGCTTGCCAGCAAACCTTGCTAATAGTTTTTCATTTGCCAATATAGTATTTAGCCTAATGTTAGTTAGCTTACTAGTATTAGTTTATTACATATACTGTGTAGTTAGCCGAGCATTAGCTAGCTTATTAGAGGGCTTGGCTACTAGAGCTACGAGTAAAATCTGAAGTGATAACATTAGCTAAACTAAGTCTAAATTCAGCGCAGTGCTAAGTCCGGGTGTGGCAATTCTTTTCCAAAGGCACAGTTTTTTGGTGTTTAGAAATGAAATAGCTGTACTGTCTGCGTGTAAATAAGATACTCTGAAATCAAAATGAATGATTTTAATCTGAACAAAACACTAGGGTTAGAAACACTAATCAAGAAACAGAAAGGAAGACTGCATTGAGATCGTATCAGGGCTAAGAACATTCTCCATGCACTGTATCGAGGAGAGGCATCGAGGAGAAGCATTTATAACAGTCCTGCTTGTGAACTAAAGTGTGTGTAACGGCTTGCAGTTCAGCATGGGCTCATGAGTGGATGTGTCATGCAATGCTCTTCATGTCTTTTTAAGTTGCATTTTCATGTACTTATGTCATGACAGTATCTTGAGATGGGAAAGTGGGATGCCAAGGATTATAGCACACAACTGACGATGTAAGCAGGACAGCTGTTTCTTATTGATTGTATAGGTTTATGCCCATAGAGATGAGTTCATCCTTCCTCTTTTGTGCTCTCTCTCATTCCCCACTTAGGCTGTGTGATATTAACACAGGCTCAGTGCCCAAACATAGCCACCAGCGGCCAGATGTTCAATCAAAGTGTTCCTGTTTCCGAGGCTTTGATGCTCCCCCGAGCTGATCTTGAGCCCTGCCTCTTTGTTCTCTAATCAGCCGCCAGACACAGGGCCACTTCACAGCGCGCCACTGAGATGACACACACCCTGGCTCTTCATCATAGCACAGATGTTTGCACTAGTTGTGTTGCATTTGCATGTCTCTGTCTGTTAATGTATGTATTGTGTGTTCATCCTTTTCTTATCCTCTAAATATTAAGCACAGGAGGGTCTTATTAAATGTTCTCTCATATGCAGTATGTGCCTCAGGCTTTACTGTAGGATAACAGGAAACAAATAAACACCTGCCAGGGAGGTGCAATCATTATAAGACATGCCTCTTTCCTGTTTCCCCCTACACAGATGCCTGTGTGCAGTCAGCCACACTGGATGTCTCATTTATCTTCAGTTCTAATTCAATCTGGCCTCTTCATGCTGCCTTCTACTGTCTCAGGAAGATCTTCAAAGATCTGCAGCTGCATAAATGATGGCACCGCCTAATTCTGCAAATATACCTTTGTCCTGTACATACAGTTAGGTCCATAAATATCTGGACAACGATGAACTTATTGTTACAGTATTTTAGCTGTATAGGAATTGAATTTAAATAATGAATATGAGCTCAAAGTGCAGACAAAGTGATTTGCTGAAGGCAAAACTGAAGTCAGAACACTCCAATAACAACCAAGGACTGAAGAAAGTTGCAGTAGGCCTGGCAGCGCAACACCAGGGAACAAGTCCAGTGTCTGGTGATGTCTATTGTTTCTAGACTTCAGGCAGTCATTGACTGCAACCAATTTAATTTGATGATTTAATTTATGATTGTTAGTTTTTCCAATTACCCTCGGTCCCTTGAAGAAATTGGACCACATAAAAAAGTTCCTGTGATTCCTTTACCCGATTTGGACATGAAAACACTCAAATTAAAGCTGCAAGTCTGTGGTCAACAGTTAAAACAACAATAACTTTGTCAATGTCCAAATATTTTTGGACCTGACTGTATAAGTGTAGCAGTCTACAAAAAACTTTCAGATGTCGCTGTGCCAGAATTCTAGAAAACAACCAAGAAAGAAGAAAGATTGACAAAAATTGAGATTTTCTGACAATTATCTTTGACATACCCCTCTGAAACTGGCGTACTGGAACAGCAAGGCCAATTCTTTTATTTTTGCTACACACTGAAGGGTTTGAAATCAAAAGATAAATATGACAATAGATCAGAATTTCATGTTTCATTTCCTGATATTTACATCTAGATGTGTTAAACTACATAGAACATGGCACCTTTTGTTTGAACCCACCCATTTTCAAGTGATCGAACATATTGGAACATGTGACTGACAGGTGTTTGTTGTTGCCCAGATGTGCCTTGTTCGACTCATTGTTTAAACAATTAATAGCTTTGAATATCTATGCTTGGTTTGAGCTCTGGGGTTCACCTGTGAACACTGCAATACAGTCAGTCTGCCTAAAGATGGCTAATACCTTGCGAGCTAATGTGCTTTTCTCAGAGTTTAATGACATTTTTTGGATAGTTACATGTCATAATAAAATGGACATAAGCCTACTCAGTGATGTTTGTAATCAGATCACATATTAATTACGTCTGTCAAAATGTCTGCTATGCTCTTGCACCATCACATCATCAACAAAACAGAGAAGAGTGCTGAGACATTCTGTAGAGATGAGAGCAGACAGTTCAAAATGTTTAAATGACCTAATAAACCTAATATTAAGACATTAATAACAAGAAATTTAGTCAACAGAACTGACTGAATTAATCAGCAATTATTTCACCACTGATGTTAGTTTGAACAGAGATCAGTTGTGGGAAGAGACAATGTTGAGGTTCATGTTGAAATCCTGTGAGTGACTTTTACCTAAGATCTTGAGACAGAGACTGATGTGGATGATGTGGATGACAACCGTGATTACTCATTTCCTATTGTCAACTTCTAGGTCTTTATAATTTGGCAGTAATATTTTTCCATAAGTAGATTAGGTTATAAATGTAGAGGTAGGTGTGAAGGCTTTCAGTGGAATTGGAAAGGAGTCTTTAAATATGCTTTTCTCCCTTTTCACTTTTTGGGGTAACCACATTTTAAAATGCTATACTTTTATTTCTGGTTGAGATATATACAAAAGAGAAACAAATTTCCAAAAACCAAAAAAAAAAAATGGCATCTTAGCAACTGAAAATATCTTGAATATAAAACAAGTTATCTAGTGCTTCCTATTAAAGATTAAAAAATGATCATATTCAAGAGTGTAACCTGTTTTTGTTTTTTTGTTTGTTTGTTTTTTTTAGTGCAGGTGAAGGGTTTTCCCAGGCCACCAAATGTATGTCTTGGTGGCAAAACAAATGGCCACATAATAACAGTGGTTTTATAGTTGCTAATATTTAAGGGATTGGGTCAAAATACCTGCAGCGCTAATATCAACATGAGCTAGATATGATTTATTAAGACTGCATGGATTTCACAGGCGTAACAGACCTCTCAGAGACTGAGAGTGATTTGAGGTTAGTTGGGCTAGCAATTGAAGAAGAAAGGTCATGCCCCTGCCCGTCTGTTTCCATTTCACTCTCCACATAATTGTACAAACAAAATCTAACTGCATTCATTCCAGAGTTCACTGCAAAAGCCATGACTGCAAAAAAGACTAGTATGTTTTCCTCAGTATGGTATAGAAGATCAGCTCATCACCTCTCTACAACGGACATACTGTTTCCACTATTTTCTTTCCCTCAAGGACAACATGGTAGTGAACTTAATGCAACTCTGTAGCTCTTTGTTTCCTTTAAACAAATATACAGTGGGCTTTTCTGAGCAGTCTAAATGAGCTTGCTGCTGTGTGTTTACATTCTTTAAGAAGCTCATTACAAGAGACAGCATTAGCATATTTGCATGCACACATCACACACTCTGTCTTCTCACTGCAACTCAGTCAACAGACACTTCTCTTGGCCTCTTGTCCAAGCTCAGTAAGATTCTATATGCACACTTCACCTATGAACCTCTCTTACACATACACACACACTTTGAACAAGCAAGACCTACCATTGACACACTCGTACACATCACAGCACCGTCCCGGTGTTCCATCACCACGGGAGACCAAGTGGGGCAATGTTCCTGCTGAGCACTGTGGGAAGGTGCAGACACCAGGCAAACACTCACACCTGTGAGCAAGAAGAAAGCAAGACAGAGGAAAATGACAGAAGAAATGACAAAAAAGGGAAAATATGAAAAATAGACAGGTTTGTCAATCAATAATAATAATTCAAGGTACATTTCAGAGTGTAATGCCATTACTCATTTCTGGCATTTTTACAGACATGTGTTTCACTGAGTACTATAAAGCCTGAGTAAATAAGAACATTGTAAAGCAGTGTAAAGACACTGTTACAGCGCAGCCAAGCTTAATGAAGATAAATGCTTAGTGAAATAAAGGATCGTGGTCCTGGCTGTGAGAGCTGGCTGTGAAGAGGCAGAGTTATGAGAGAGATGTGAAGTGTGTGAGTGTGGGTGTGTGTGTGTCTTACCTGGTGGGTAGTGTGCAGCAGCCATCAGCTGTGAGCCTGACCTGTGTTTCATAGCTGTCTGCTGGACACTGCATGGGCTGTACAGGAGGACATTCCACCGTGCTGCAGTCCACACTGAAAACTACCCACACAAACACAAAATCACTAAACGCCTTAACACAATTTGTCAAATCCTCAGGCAAGATTGCAAATAATTTGCCTTGATTTCATGCTCAGAGCAGCTCAGTGCTATTTAAACCACACAGAGGCATGAGGCTAAGTGCATAAAACAAAACAAAACAAAAAAAACCCACACACAAGGAAGTAATTCTAGCGCCTGTCACTTTGTTTACTACAGCTGCCAACAGGCGTTGACAAGAAAACAAACAGGGGCCAGTATCAACTGTTTTAAGTGTATATATTCGGATTGAAACACTGTCCTTCATGTTTTACATCAGGGATGGACAAACCACTGGCCTTATCACCCAAGTAAGTTTAACAACCAGAAAAAGACAAAACAAGCCTACTCCTTGTTGACTTTTGCAAAACAAAAGTGTTCATATTGAAACTTAATGAACTTCACAATAGTGTGATTCATGTCAATAAAGTAACTACATGAGCTACTCATGCCAAATCCTGCCACCCGCTGCACTAGATACATCAGCCAAGGCATGGTCTGTTTGACAGCAGAATGAATTTTTACTAGGTGGATTAATTAACATGCATGTAAGACAAGTTATCTTGTCAGAATCAGGAAGAAAAATACAGTTCAACGCAAAACTGTCAAATAAATTACTACATATACATAGACTACAATACATAAATAATTTACTAGTCACCTAGCAGATACACGTCAACAGGCACTACCCACACTCAGATAATATCTCTTCTGTGTGATACGACACCACAACTCATAGCCCAAACGTTGGACAGCGACTTTCTTGAGGTCATAAACACAATATGTTACATTAGCAACTTTGTTAGAAGATGTTAGTAATCATAAGCTTGTTTGTTTCTCCTAGCATGTATTAATGCACTTAACTAGCTAACTAACTCCACATATGTTATTACATTATGTTGCTACCATTTTTGTTAGGGTTTCTGGGCAACCAAAACATGAGACTGGGCAGCACACTGTAGTTTGTAGCTCATAAATGTATAATTTGTCCACTCCTGTGCATGCAAATTGTGAAACGTCTACACTCTTGTATCTTTCAGAGGACCTTTGCATTATTACCTGGTTTGCACTCGTACAGGTCACAGCACTCTCCAGGTTTGCCAGAGCTTTTGGATACGAGGATGTTGAGGTAGCCAGGTTGGCACACTTTCCTCAGACACCCAGCAGGACTGCAAACACAGCGACTGGGCAGAGGGCAGCATTCGCCAGGCGGGGCATAACCTTCAATCAGCACTGAGTCCTCGGGACAACGGGGAGAGAACTGAACCTCACACCTGGCTTTAGAGCAGTCTGGCCGCTCCTCTATAAACCGACAGAGAGAGAAATGCAGACTGAGTGAGGTTGACACGGATGACTTAATCCTGATTTAAACATAGTTTGAGATCACTGCGATCACTAATTTCTTGTATTGGATATTTGTGGTTGTTTATATTTACATTTAGTCATTTGGTAGACACGCAGATTGATCTGATGAAGTTAGGTTTGGATTTTATGATTATGTGGAGAGAAAATGCCAACAGCGGCAAGAGGTCTCTCCAACTGATCTCTAATCATACTGTATCTCTAAGTGATTGCCTAATGACAAAAACCAGAGAGACACAAACTGCAAACAGCTCTAGATGCAAAAATACATAGCATTTGTTGAATCGATAAGGATTTAGAACCTGAAAGCACAGAGAATAATGCTGGTTAATATAAGTGTTGGAGTGGTCTAGTTGGTAACTAAAAAGAACAAATTCAAAACTAATGTGCCAGGACACTGAAACAGCAAGATTCCACTCTACAAGGTGACTAAGTGCCCTGAACTTGAAGACCTGAACTGGCAAGTGGGTACATTGTTCTGAACCAAGGTATATAGTTATTGCGGTGAAGAACCTTTTGAGTCCTGGAAAGCAAGAACAAGATTCTTAATGCAACTGAAAGCCAATTCTCTCATGTGAACTCAGCAGATGAGTCACATGAGAGAACATTTGAACATTATGGACCAGGTGTGCAGCAGCATCCTGAATGGTCTTTAGATGAGATAACATTTGGAGACCAGCAAGTTCCTGTAATCCAGTGTAGACTAGAGCTTGTATGAGAATTTTTTGGAAATGTGTCTTCATCTGATGTTGTGAAGAAATAAATCTGCCTGGTCTGATGTAATGTTGCAACACTAGCTGCTCACTTTCTCCCATGCAAGCAAATGCACAGTGCGGTATGGTATAGTTACTAATCCAGAGCTATCCATACCTTGACCAAATATCTGTGTACCATTTTTCACTGCATAATGGTATATGTGAATGTAGGAGAAGCTTTCTGGACAGTTGTATTGGCATCTCTCATGCCACATTACTGTTAACAGTAAACACTAACAACAGTACCAATGGAGGAGCCTAATGGTCTGCATTTGGTTTTAAGTGGTTGCAGCCAAACAAACAGAACTTTCAGGGTTTTCAGTTGTACACAGCAGGAATGTTATCACACATGACTGCTGAATATTGCTGTGCTGTACAATCCAGTAGAAAAACAATTCTAGTCAGCTAGTGCTTTTCAAAACGGCAGACCTGATTGAGTCATATGGCAATAAAATAGCAACAAAATGTGGGTCCATGGGTGGTGTGATGCTGCAGCAGGTAGCATTGCCACCTCACAGCTCAAGAGTCCCTGGTTCGATCCTGAGCTCTTGTTACCGTGTGTGGAGTTTCTATGCATGTTCTCCCCATGTTTATGTGGATTTCCTCCTACTATCCAAACACATACAAGACAGATTGGCTATGCTGAAACGCCCCTAGGCACAAATGTGTGTTACCCTGCAATGGTCTGGTGTCCCATATGGGGTGAATTCTCCTACCTTGTGCCAGTGTTGCCAGGATTAGCTCCACTGCAACACTGACCTGCATAAAGCAGCTACTGAACATGAGTGAATGAATAAATGTGGGTTCATGGATTTGTTACCATACTGTGCTCTACAACAATGTCTGGTGAAAAAGTGCTTTATTGTCCACTGACGTCAAAGTGCATGTCTTTTATAAACACATCCTTGACATTCAGAGGACTGTTTGTTCACATTCAAAATGGAGGAGGAATGAAGGACTAATAAAAGCACAACATGGAAAGGAAAAGAAAGCTAAAAACAAATGTCAGTAGGACAAGAGAAAACAACAGGCAAGATGATTTTTATGTAGGCCAAGTTCTTCTGCTTGGAGCAGATAGCCTAACAAAATACCACATCACTTTGTATCAATCAAACATTCAGACAAAAAAAACTAAAGGAATGGGGAACAGAAAGGTGTTGATGCTGAACGAAACCAAACTGCAAAATTTTTAACCACTTGTTGTCTTAAACTGAAACATCATATCCTAACATGGAATGATAGGTCCAGGTTCTGCTGTTTGTCTGATATAAACCATGCAGAAAGACAACTGCATATAATGTATGAAATGGACCTATTATGTGGAGGCAATGTGGCCCATTACTCCCTTTTGATGTGTGAGGAGAGGAGAGTCCTCAGTGGAGCTGCTCCTCTCCTAAGCAAGAGAGGGTAATTACCTCCAGTGAAGGGTAGCAAGAGAAAGAGAGTAGAGGGAGAGCATAATGCCTGCAAATACACAATAAGAGAACCGAAGAGACATCTATTTAAAAGCAGCTCATATTTAAGTGTAGTGTTTATGTGTCATTACGTGAGAACATGCCACTGAGTGTTTTTTTTTTTTGTTCTGGACAAGGAACCAAAGAAAATGATGACAGAATTATGACTTGAATTTCAAATGACTCAACAGGCCGAGAAATAGCATGCAGAGATGAAGTGTGGCATGACTAAAAATCAGCTCTGAGAAAAGAAAAACCATGCAACTTTGTTAAAAGTGCAAGAAGAAGCAAGCGAAATAAAGCAGCATATAACATGGCGAGAAAATGAGATCTGCATACATTTAGAACAATTATAGCCTGCTGCAAAAGATGTGCTGCTAAAAAGTGTATCAAGCCAGGCAGAAAAGCTCACCACATGCACCAATTTACACTCAGAGGAAACCATTTGAAAGAGTTTCTCTGTTTGAAAGATGAATTCGGGAGTGTGTTTGAAGTGGGTTTTTTGGTGCTGAATAAAATGAGTGCCTATGTTTTGGCTATAAATCTTTCCTAAAGCCTTCTTTCTATATCTCACTCTCTCTCTCAAATTTTCTAGACCCCTTTTCCATCTGCTCTTTCTGCCTGCCAAAACCCATCATAATGTGCTCAAAAGCTACACAAGACCATCAGTGGACAAATTTACTTTGTATGTTCCATTTCTTGCTGATGTACCAGCTTGGACACATTTTTTAATCAATTTAATCAATTTTCTCCTGGGCACATGAATAGCAGATCCATGCCATGGAAATGTCCTGCAAGAGCCTCTCAACATTTCATAGCCACGTCTGTTCATGCTCATATTTACCATGGAAGGATTGTGGGTAATGTCCTGAGCACATTTTCCCCATTTATTTTGAGCAGAGTATGGGCTCAGAACAGCAGGAATATGGAAACCCTAATAAACACACATTATGACACAGAAATGGCTGTGCCTGGGTCATTTTTGGTGCTGGAAAGTCATAGAATGATCACTGTTAATGGAGTATTCGTAAAAACATGGAGAATGTCAGCAAAAAGAGAACGATAATAGTCCACTGTAGCAACCCAACTGCAGCTTGTTTTTCTCTTTTACGATTTTTTTTTTTTTGGTAATGGCCAATGTTTGGCACAACTGCCATCATCCCAGGGATCTGGGTGTAGCTAGAGTGGCACATGGGCAGCCAGGAGAGAGGAACCTCCTGCCATACACAGTAACGAAGTCCAGACAGGCCTGGTACAACTACTGCACAACACACAAATAGTTCTGGCACTTATGTTTCAATAAATATCATATGGGAAAAAAAATCTGACCTGTATATCCAATTTATAGGGTAAAGTTATTATTCTCTAACTGAATAATCCAGTAAGTCCTCAAATCCATCATCTTAGGAGCAATCATTAACAGAGACATGCTTCTGGCAAGGAATGGTTAGTTTTACACAGTCAAGTTATTATTTGATATTTCAGTGTGCCAGTGTAGGTTCGAGTCAAACCTGAATAGTGAAGAGTTTGAGGCAGAAAGGAAACAACAGTTGAGAGACCCTCATAAGCTAAATGTAGAAAAACACACACTTCCTGCCATCTAACTGGCCTCTGTATTTACAGTTAAAGTTATTTAAAGGGGCTTAATTTATGGGCTTATTTTAGGTTATGACATGAATTTATGCTGTGCCAGTCAAATTGATCAAGTGAGGTGGCATATAAATGATAAATGCATAGAACAAAAACACAAGATTGAACCAGCAGACAAATATATCAGTGATATCAAGCAGAAATCACATATAAGATGCATAAAGCAAAACGATGTGTATCAAATATGCCTAGATGTGAGACTATGCAAGAAATAAGCAAGACATTTTAAGCTGCTGGTTAAAAGGCAATCACTGGTAGGCTAGACAGATAAGGATGAAGCTCAAGATGCAAAAGTAAACACTGACTGTATTCTTAGCCTTCTCTCTCATAGCATTTGTACAGATAAACTAATAACTGATGCAGATTATTTCTTCAATATTCATTGAAATAAAAATGAAACACAAACCCACAACCCAAAGCAAATTACTGTGTACATAATAATGACTTCAAGTAGGCTCTGCTTGTATTTTTCCTATACTATTGAGCAACACAGTAAGAGAAATCATGCTGGCTGCTGTGAAACATGACTCCTAAGTGTGAGAATTGCTCAGAGCCAAGCTGCTGTAATGAAATGGCTCTCTTCTCCCATTCCCCGCCTCGTATTTCAGCCAGCTGTGGATGCGCCATGCAGACGGAGGCAGCGGAGGGTATCCATGGAGAGGGATGAGATTAAAATGAGCCGGCGTCGATACGATCCTCCATTGACTCATTAACAACCGTGTTTAATCTAGTCTGTCAGAGAGAACACGCTGCAGCCCAACTCACACAAACGCACGCATTTCTCCGAACAAAAGGCTCTACAGGGCCTCAGATGAATTACAATGGTACAGACATTTACGATAAAGGGATAGACATTCACTAAACTTTCTAGAGGGCAAAATTCTCCAGTGACCAATCACTACCTGTTTACAACATAGTAAATCTAGATTTATCAAGTCACTCTAACAGTTTATGGAAAACAACTGCCTTAATACATCTGACTTGCCTTTACTTAGTTGTGTAAAATTGGTACAAATGTATGAGCACCATACACGGGTGGCATGGTGGTGCAGTGGTTAGCACTGTCGCCTCAAAGAAAGCAGGTTCTGGGGTTGAGCCTGCCAGTTGACCTTTGCATGCGGTGTTTGCATGTTCTCCCTGTGCCTGTATGAGTTTCCTCCTATAGTCCAAAGACATGCAGATTAGGTCATCTGGCTACTCTAAATTGCCCATAGGTGTGAATGGCTGTCTGTCTGTTTTAGCCCCATGATAGACCAGCAACCTGTCCAGGGTGTACCCTGCCTCTTGCGCAATGTCAGCTGGGATTGGCTCCAGCTCACCCATGATCCACAATGGATAAGAGGTATAGAAAATGGATGGAGTACCATACATACATGCATTTAGATAAGACATCATAAAGTGATCAACACCTTAAATTTCCATTAAGCATCTGAATGAACTCCAGTTTTAGCATGAATGGTCTTCCAAAATTAGTTTTTTAAATACATGGAAAAATCTTGGTCATGATGAAAACTGCACTGATTATTAACAAACTAGAGACTAAGCTTGTTTGATATAATGATCGGCCCTACACAAAATGACACTCCCATGATATCAAGTGACATTTATTCTGATTATATATATATCACATCACCAGACCTGCCAACCTTTAAACATTTTGCACAGGAGCTCTGTAATTTAGAATGGGAGGATACTAGTATGAGTTATCACTCAATCTCTCCCAATAAAATGGGACATGAGTCAATCAACATATGACTCTGAAATGATTTGCACAGGTAATTTGAGCTCTCCAATGTTACCCGGCACTTCCTGGAAGCCCCGCCCCCTTCCCCCAATCTCATGTGCTCACTCACATGGGCTCCCTAGCTTTCTGCATAGATAAATGAAAATTGTTCTGAGTTCATTAATATAAAATAAATTTCTTAGTGTATGTCCAATGCAGCTAACATTGGACAAGCATATAGTTAACATCAGTTAAATATATTTATTAGGGATGCTACTGAAAAAAAATCGGCTGAGAATAATCACACACAGCTCTTTCAGGTTTCGGCCAAAAGAGGAAAATGGAGGAGAATTTTGTTCTAAAAGGTTTAAATAGGCCTAATGTATCTAACACTCTGCAAAGAATTTTTAATGGTGTGATGAACAGAAAGTTTTTTGACCAGCCCTCTCCTGCTGTCTCCTGTGTCGGTCGCTGCAGATACTCTAAACCCTAGAGTAGCACTGACAACGAAAATGTCGACTATTTGAGCATCAGACTTAGAATTTGTAAAAGGATTATATAGAAAATATACTGTTATTGTGATCATTTAAAATGGAAAATCGCAAGCAGGGGAAAAAATCGCACAACCCTACTGGAGACTAAGAAGTCCTTCCTACTATCTCTGAAGGATTAGCACGATTTTCAAGGTTTCATTTGTACCTCTTGTCACTAAGGCAACCTTTTCCTTTTCCACTTGTTTCTCTGGTAACCAAGATGAAGTGTTCTTGCTCATCCTTCAAGTACAGGCTCCTACAATGGCTGCTCCAAATGGCTTTGTCCAACTGAGAACCTGAAGCATGAGTTCAGTGAAAGTGGCCTAGAGTGAGAGATCTGTACTGAACACAGAATCATTAGACAATGATGGGCTGTCCCTTCATACCTCATTCGAATACACATCCACCATAGGAACCGCAGCTGGTTTAACATCTGCATTGTCAATACTTCTGAGATGACTAGTTTTATACTTGATTTGTTTACTGTCAGTTACTTAGATAAAACTAAAAATACTGTTCAAGTTTTGTGACAGTATTTCAGTGCTAATGTCATGAAATGCCTGTTGATTGGCTGATGGCAACCCAGTCATCATTAGAAATACATTTACAGATTAACACAATGATGTTAGTACACCAAATTCTGGCAGGATCGGACTTAATGTTCCTAAGAAATAGCTATTTGAACTTAACCCAGCCTCCTACATATGACAATGCCCAAAAATTTCCACACTGCCTTGGAATATTGTCTTGAACATACCTTTCAAGTTTCATGCAAATTCATGCAATCACTTATGAGTTACAGCTGCTCAAAGAAATTAAACTTTGATCTGAAAGAAATGATTGCCACGGGCAAAGACACAATTGTACCCACAATTTTGGTTTTGGTCAGGAATTATCATTGTGTTGCATCATTGCCCTTTATACCTAGCCATTTCCTCTAAAATTATACACAAATATTTCACTAGAAATAAACCTTGACAAGCTTGATTTTGTATTATTCCACCCACCATATTCTTTATTGAGCACACAGGATCACAACATACCTGCTGGACATTTAAAGAATGTATTTGGGTAAATGTCTCCAAAGCATCTACGCACAACACACTAGACTACATTAAAACAGAAATAGAATGCAGCTTGGTTAATATGGAAAGATAAACAGGAATGAAATGATGGGTCTTAGAGCATCTCCTGAAGGACATATTGAGAGTGGAGGGAGTACTAGAGCCTCTACCACCTCACAGAGGATCAAGCAACCACTACAAACCACCATCATCCATTTTCTTCTCTGCCATGCTAGTCTAATTTAGTTTAGACTAACTCTATTGTGCCTACACAACAGAAGCATGTATATCTGCCACCATTAAGCACTCATTAGCTCTATCAGTACCTCTCTTAGCAGAGAAGTGCTTTATTAGCCCGGAGGGAGCCTGGGTTTTGTTCAATAAAGGACGCTCTACACTGCCATTAGTGCACGGATGAAGCCTTAAGCATGAAAAGAAAGATAGAATGGCTTGATGAAGAGACATGTACAACTTCATGACAACCCAAGGGCATACAAGTGATTCATTAGCTTATTATAAACAAAGTTAGTATAAATGTTCATTTCAAGGAAGGAGATTATCACATCACTGTTGAGAACCAGCTATTTTAACTGACAGCTGCATGTGGGGTGATTATTGGATTTGATGCAGAGACAGACATTGTGTGAGTTTTCTTTCTCCACATCTAGCCTGTCTGTAGAATATAGTAGCAGATGATGAAGACTGATTTGTAAAAAAATACAGATGAGCTTAAAAAATGTATAAAACGTGACTAAAAGACAACCTCCGGAAGGCCGCCATATCGAGATGCCCATGGTGAAAGGGACTTTCCCTGATACACTGATAGCTGTGCATGTCATTATAGAGTCAGCATAGCCTGCAGGTAAAGCTACAGATTCATCTCGTCCAGTTAACACTGTCATCCAACTGCTGGCTGAGGGCTGTCTGCATGACAAGCCAAAGAGAGGGTGTGTGTGAGAAAGAAAGGAAAAATAAAAAATGAGGAGAAGGCAGGATGAAATATGAAAATCATAAACTGTGGTGAGAGTTGAAAGCTAGGGGAAGCTCAGAAGAAAATAGAGATGGACAGACAAAACAAAAGAGTGAAAATCAAAAAGAGGAAAAATACCAACAGAGTAAGGTGAACAAGTGAGACAGATTGAGAGTGCAAATCGCTGACCCTTAGCCAGGAAGGTTGAGGATCGATGTGTTTTGGGCTAGTAGTCAGACGTAGACGCTTGCATGAATAATGCAACTTCATATTCATTCCTGTGTTCTGGGATCTACATATGGAGATGCTCAAACACATACTGCACTATTTGGGTGTTTATTTGCTTTATATAATTAAATGAAGGAGATGAATAAAGGCAGGCTGTAACTGCTCATTCTGTGAAAGCAGAACACAGCAGAGAGAGAGATAGCCGTCTAGCTAATTAAAAGCTAGCTAAAACACAAGCAGGAATTTACTGTTGCTCTGTCCACTCAGTATGCCAGTAGTGCAACCCTGGTGTGAGTTTATTCATCCTCAAGAAATTCGTACTGCTCTGAGGCTAAAAATGTTGAACTAGCTGCTAATTTTAGCTGACTAGCTAAAAATTAGGAAAAGAAAACCCTGCCAAAAACATCAAGCTTATTATGTCAAGCTAGGTCAAGGTAGTAGAAAGGAAACAGGTTCTGAATAACCACTACTAATGCTCCATTATATGGTCAAAATTATGTGGATACCTGAGTTCTAAACATCCCTTTCCAAAACCATGGGTGTTATTTCCCCTTTGCAGTTAGAACAGCCTCCACTTTTCTGAGAAGACTTTCCTCTGGATTTTGGACCATTTGGAGATTTGTGCCCATCCACCCACAAGAGCACAAGAGGTCAGGCACTGATGTTAGGCAAGAAAACCTGGCGCAAAGTTGGCGTTCCATTTCATTCCAAAGGTGTTCAGTGGGTTTGAGGTCAGGGCTGTGTGCAGGCCACTCGAGTTCTTCCACACCAACTTCAGTAAACGATATCTTTATGGGCTTCACTTTGTGCACAGGGGCACTGTCATGCTGGAACATGCATGGCCCTCTTAGTTTCAGTGAAGGGAAATTTTAATGCTACAACATACAAAAACATTTTAGACAATTATGTGTTCAAATGTGTGGCAACAGTTTGGAGAAGACTCGCATATGGGTGTGATGGTCAGGTGTCAACATACTTTAGACCACATAGTGTACATCGTAAACAAGTCACTTTTAATCGGATGGTGGATTTTTAGATAATTCTTCAGATCTTCTCAAGAAAACAATAAAAAAACATAATACACAGTACATTTTTGATATAATCTTTTAACAGATCCGCTGTCTAATGTCCACATGGCCAAAAATTTTCACTGCTGATCTGCTACTCAGAGTATCTGAATGCGTCATTAAATCATACTGCACAAACCTCAGCAGTAGCTCAGGAACTGAATATTTTGTAGGACTTCTCCCATGACTCAATTTTTAACCAAAAAGCTTTAAACTAACATGATGTCATTTTTCCTTTTATTTAGACACAGAGTAGAAATATGACCCCATCACCACCAAATCAGAAACAGAAACAAGCAGCCTGCCGATTCAAGAGCCCAGCCCTTCCGACTTCACCAGTCTACCATCCTTGTCTGATCTGGAGCCAGGAAGAACCCTGGTGTTTGTATGTGCATGGTACAAATGAGATTCCTTCACCCCGTGCTGACTTTGTGCCTGACAAATAAACATGAGCCCCAATAACACAGCGAGAAAATGAGCTCATGAAGAAGGAACCCTTCCTTCAGAACACAGTATGAGTGATCCACCCCTGAGCTGTTATAAACAGTTACACACACTGAATCAGTTCTGTTGTTTGCTGTGTTATTGCCTATTTTCATTTTTCCTCACTGTATGCCTTTTGCAAATAATAGAACATTTGCTATGAACAGGAAAATCCATGCCAAGTGGCCAGAGCCATACATCAACTTATTTCTGTCAATAACCACAAAAAACCAATAGAGCAAAATCAGGGAGAGTTACGGCTCAATAATTCTGCTGAGCTGAAAACTGCAGGCACGTCTAACAGGTCTGAGGATTACTGAGGGCTTCAGAAAGGGATGAATTAAAGTCAAAATAAATTGAAACAACACCTAAGCCTATGTCTACCTCTTTTTGCACCCAACTACATAACCTGTACTTTTACTGTCTTTCATGCTTTTGTTTTATTTACTATGACCTGTGTGTGTGTGTGTGTGTGTGTGTGTGTGTGTGTGTGTGTGTGTGTGTG
>JAOTRR010000002.1:12903839-12919253 GCA_028570945.1 Gogo arcuatus
CACACACACACACACACACACACACACACACACACACACACACACACAAAATACATTCAACTTTCAACCTTGCTACTGATAAATTAAAACAGCTCACTGCAGGAAATAATCATATGAATACAAACCCAGCAGGTGACTTGACGGGGATTGATCAGCTGATTGCCAGCATATTACCTGCACAACAATATAACAAAAAGTCTCTTCCTTTCATCTTGTCTTGTTCTTTTTGTCCCTTTTTCTCTCTATGTTGACATCAGTTTAGAAAAAAACCCATAAAAAACTAATATGTCTCTCCTAACATCCTGTAGATTCAACACAAACTGCTTGAGCAACACCAGCCTATTAAATACAACATTTTTTTAACATCTGTCACTGAACATCAATTCAGTATGATGTTATGCTGCTTTTAGTAACATGTCACAATTTATTTTTATTTTGCTATGTTGTTTATTTTTATTTTGCTATCCGTGATCTTCAGGTTTTATCAATCTCTTGGGGGTACTCACATTAGGCAAGCCATACCACACCCAAGCGCGTTTGACCCCCAAAGTCCGGGTTATTTGACTAGTGTCATCGCTGCGTACCGTACTCGGATCTGGTTCACTTGGCATGCTCGGAAGTGGTGCGCCTGGGCGTGGTTCAGTTGGGCTCATGCAGTGTGATCGCTAACCACACGGAACTCGAACGCTAAAGCATGCACTTTTCAATTCATTGGAGAATATTTGTGTTAATAACAGGCCTGGTTCTCACCTTATTGATGAATGCGTATTGTAGTCAGCGAGTAATGCTAACCATACACTAGAAGACTCTGAAAAGATTCTGAAAATACTTTTAAAAGACTAAAATCTGACACTCTCTCACATCTAAACACAATGTGTCACAGAGTTATGTTGGCCTTACACCAAATGACTTTTCAAGCGATTATCTATGATTTTGCAAACACTGGGGATCTTGCAGGGTGACTACTTGCATAAGTCAAGACTAAAGATAATATTAAACACAGTGGATTTTATCGGAATGTCAAGACAAGAAAAAGACTGACTTAAGACAGCTATTCTGGCCACCTTACACCAAACAATCAAGACGAGGGTGTGCCCCAACTCTAGCAAAACTCTCATAATTTTATACCGACATTGGAAATTTGTCTGCGACAGTGAAATCACTTGAAAAGTCGTTTGGTGTAAGTCCGGCATAAAGCTGTATCGTGATGACATAAGCGCACCGTGAGTGCAGGGGAGTGAGGAGGGGGGACAATCGCTCTCAGGAGCTGTACAAGGCAATCGTTCCTAGTGTGAGTACGCCCTTAAACACCCAGGAGCCCTTTGCAAGTACAGGCCTACATTCCTCTCAGTCATAACGACATACTTTTCGTATTAGATTCACTGGAATAACTGAATAATTCATATTAGACACTGAATACTGTACTTTAATATGAATAACTGAATAATAAGTTGGAAGTTTAAGGGGTTAAAGGTTTCATGAGTTCCATCCTCACTGATGACTCAAAATACCTTGAGGCGATATATGACAAAACCGACTTGGTCTGAAAGGAGCTTAAAATTACTGGCAGGGGGAGAACACACACACACACACACACACACACACATATATAAAGTAATATGCAATGCAATGCTACACATGAATCCAACAGTCCTCCCACTAGCCACCCAAAACCTCTCCCCCCACCCCACAGTGCCCTGCAGCCTTTTTGATGGATCCCTGCTGTACTCTTTGTCCTCTTTGTCCATAGAATTCAGCAGGTTACAGTGAACCAGTCATAGCCATTAGACAGATGCAAAAGGATATCACTTCAAAAAGCCCTACAGTTGTGGTGAGACCATTGACAAGACAAGCACGTAACCTCGCCCCTGAGAGTATTCAATACTTCATAGTTAAGGTGATAAAAATTTGTGTTCATGTCTGAGTAACAACAATATCTGCAGCTCTGAAGCTGATCACAGTTCTCATAGAAACACTCGCAGCAATCTTGAAAAATACCACCTGCCAAAGTCAATCAAGTAAATATCTTCATAAACAATTAATCTGTACCATTCAAATGTACACTGCAAACATCTATTAATCTTTTCCCATAGTATCTCTGTTTTTATGGCAGGCTGTGTCAGAGAGCATTAAAATCATCATCTCAACACACTCTGAGTGTGGGATCAGAAGAGGATTTCTCCAAAAGGATAGGGAGTAAAGGACAGATAAGAGCATCTGACCATCCCACTGGCTTTTAAAAAGTAGTGGGTCTAGTGGAAGCTCTTTCCTCTGCGTCACGACTCGATGGTCACAAAGTCCCCTGCATTCACTGTAGTACTGAATGTGAAACTGGGATTACACACAAAATCTTTAATACTTGCCACAGTCTGTATTGAGCACTTGTATCATCTCATTGACCTATAATGGTTTATTAAATATGGCCTTGAATACATTACAGAACATCTGAAATGTAAAGTCACTTTACGGGTTGCTCTTTTGGCTGTAATTTTGATTTTCAACCAAATCTATCATGAGTTTCATCTTCTCTGATAACTCAAAAAAGGCAATTTATGATCATCTGATGTGGTCATAAAGTAGCTTTAAATTCCTGGTGGTGGAAAAGACACACATAGAGACCGCAAAAATGGACATTACCTTTGGACTATGCATTATCTTTCCTACACAGTTTCACAAATGAGATGCAGATCATCATTTGTGCAGTTCATACATCAGTCTATGTGCTCATGTCTGCATTCATTTCAATACAACTTTAATAAGGGCCATTGTGTCTGCCATCTTACACTGGAAAATGTGTTGAGGCTTTTTAATTTCAGACTGTGTGAATTTGACATTTCCATGGGATGCCTTGACTGTAGCTTAACATGCATTAGGCTTGAGTGCTGCTTCACTGAGAATGTCCAAAAAGACAGATTATACTGCGATCAAATGACATCAGTGCTTAAATTGATCATTAGTGTACAACATGTTGCACAGTAATACATACATGTACAGAGCAATGACCTGGATGAGAGCAGCTCCTCGACAGTCCCTTTTTTCTCTTTGACTGCCTTATTTTCTCCCACAGAATAACAATAACGGAAAAAATGTTGTGACCAGTAACATGTAATTGCTGCAGTTTTGAGTCACTGAGAGAGATGAATCATGGAAGAGGTTTTTTTCATGCATATTTGAATGGGAATAGTTTTTCTTTTTTTTTAAATAAACCAGTCTTATGCATATTCAAACACATAAGTATTGTACACACCATGGTAGCACAGTTTATGGAAAGCATCATCTCCTGTAATCTTCAGCATTAAAACCGGCAGCTGCTTTCTCTTGTCAAAAGCCTTCTTGTCAAGAGCAAATCGGTCACTTGTAATGACAGAGTGCTCTGGGAATTCATTTTGCTTCTGCCAGTCACCATGTTCTTCTTTAATGTCCCATATTCCTCAAATGGTCTTCTTGTTTAGAGGAATCAATCTCTAAATTCAAGTATATCAAATAAAGTTAGACAGATGTCATGCCAGGTGAAGTTCGAAACCAATGCAGCAGGTTTATTCGTAGTAGCAGATGTGTTTGGGAAGACAGGAACCTTGCTAGTATTTAATTTTTTTCCAGAGACTTTATCTGTTCAACTTAGTGTGCATTATAAATAGGGAGTATTCCACAGGGTCCGGCTTATTTTGAGGCAATTAGCAAGTTTCTGAAACCGCCTGAGCTGTGTGTGGCCTGACGGGAAGTGATGTGGGATCACCGGAGCCAGATGCTTTCATAAGGATGAGCATGATTATGTTTTCTTATCAGGTATTAATGATGCATGGAGGTGTATGGCTCTTCGAACTGGTGGTATTTCCCTCCTGTGGGTGGACAGAATCACTCAACTAAACAGGGCAGGGAATTACCTGAACACTGAAGTGGAGGACTGAGACTCACATTGGCTCATATCAGATGTCTGACCAAACGAAGAGCATCAGAACAACCTGAAAGCACAAGAAACTTGCTAACTGAGTGATGCCCATTAGCTTTGGGCTTTCCATATTCAACTATTGGGTCTTAATGTAGTCTGGTTCATCCCCTCTTGCACTTCCACTATCCTAGCTACATGTGGAACAGTACAGAAAATTCACAGTATTAATAATCGCACAATTCAATATCACAGATTTAGGTAGGTATATTACAACTTGTTTTTTTGTTAGGCACCAAGACTATCTGCTGCAAAATCAAGCTATCCCATTCATACATAATTAGGTCTAGGAAATGTTTTCATGATCTCATCAGTATAACATTAACAGTATCACTATTTCCAAATTGTTGTGCACTGTCATACCAATATCCCCACCATCATAATCCCAGCCTCAGATATCATCTCTTCCAGTTCCCATCACAGCAGCTAATAACCTTCACCAGCACATTCCTCCATACAAATGAATGAACCCAGCAAATGCCTGCACAAAGGCCTGCATTTTTTTCTACAATTATTTTTTTCTGCTGGTAGAACTGGTGTTGCAGATGGGCAGGTGATGGATGCAGGCTTGTGGAGCAACACAAAGCCACCATGCAACCACCAAAACCTACTGGCTCTCAGCACACAGAGATCAAAGGAGAGTGACATGAGGGAGAGCTGGAGCTGACAAGCAGATAAGCACCACTACAGCTGTCTAACTAACACACATTTTTACCTGCCCACCGCCCCTACAACCCACTGCCCCCCAACCCACCCACCCACCACTAACTAGTTTCTTCAGATGTGGGGACAACTACATGTGTCCTACCGAAATGTGTCTTTTCTATTTGCCCGTTTTATGTGGATGAATGAATAGAAAATAAATAGTAGCCATTTTGCCTAGCCTCAGGAGACCTGCGGTTAAGTAGGAGATGGAAGAGAATTATATCTTTCCATAAATCACACGAACTTCACAGCAAAACTCAAGTCTCAGGGCTGTTTCATTTTTTTCTGTTAACATAAGCTTTATTTAGATGACTTGATTGATTCAGCAGTTTCTCTGTCTTGGCTTCATAACTAAACGCTCTACATAGACAGATAAATCTATGCTTAGCCATCTGCCATTTGTTGCTTGTATGTCTGTCAACCCTGGTAAGTCAATATTGTTCACATTTTTGATGACTGCCATATTGAAAACACTCCATCTAATAACACAGGCAACCATCCTGAAATATGGAAAGAGAAAAAGAAAGCATGGCTTCTTCCCTCAGGGCGTAGATCTAGAAGGTGCAGTGGAGCATTAGGGTTTTGAGATGAGAATGGCTACTCTACAGACCCTGGAAGGAACTTAAATTCACTATGCCAGTCAATCACTTTCTGGCTTGGTCCTGTAATCTGAGCACACATTCTTATATGATAATAGGATGAATTTTTGTTGGTGGAGTGGATCGCTTTCCACTTCCTTCTCCCCATCTCCAATCTCCCAACATATTTCAGAAGGAGCTATCACCCAGTATTTGTCCATACTGCCTTTCACCAGCTTGTCAAGCAGTCAAGCAGTATTTGGCCAGCTTGACTTCTGTAAGAATAGTGTTTTTGTGTGCGTCCTTGTATAACAAATTAGAAAGGAAGAGAGAATGTGTAGTTAGAAAACGAGAAGGCACAAGACTGGGAGAAGGAAAGAGCAAACCAGATGAAAGCAGAAGAGGGGAGGGAGGGAGAGATGAAGCCAGCTTTGAAAAAGAAAAGACTAGATAGAAGGAGCTCTGCTATGCCAAACATTCCAGACGATAAGTCGAAACACGCTCTCCTAGAGAGGTCCGCGACAAATATTCAGTTACGTAAGGCATGTAACCATTAACCATCAACATGATTGTTTCTGCAAAAACTTAGGGAAGAAAAATGATTATGATCACCATGCGTTCAGGCATGCTACACACGCAACACGGAAGCCAGTAAAACCTTTGAAAACTTAACTCTTTCAGGAACGATTTTGTTGAAAACAAAAATTTGCTTATTTCAACACTAATTAAACTTTCAGATACTAAAACTTTAACTTTTTCAGATACTTTAACTTTTACTAATACTAAAACTTTAACAGATACTAAAACTTTAACTAAAACAGATACTAAAACACTAATTAAACTTTCAGATACTTTCAGTTTATTTTAGCTCTGTAGCTGAATTTCCACCCAAGCAATGTTATATGTAAATGTATGGGCTGTAGTCAATTTGCAGCATCACTGAGGTACAAAGTTCCTCGTTTTGCCTCAGAATCAGAGGCCCTGTGTTCTTCTAAAACATCTTGCTTCCTCCTCTCAAGAATACGCACATTCATGAGCAAACACACACAGACGTTTGTCTTTTGTTCTCTTCCTGCAAAGAAATTTTGTTGACGAAACAAGCATCTTTCCTTCCCTCACAACTCTCACTTGTTGTGTGACTGCTAGTCAAAACACTACATGACCCTCTGGGGTTCTCCACAGTCAACAGACAATAAGCTCTTGTTTCTGGACATTTCCTCTTTTTTTCCCTCCCAGAGTTGTTTTGCCTTTTTCCTGCCCTTAAAGCTTTCTGGGAGAAAAAATGCTGCAGCATTCTTCCTTGAACCCACACAAACACTCATGCTCACATTTTTGCTTGATGAAAGCATAAATGTGCTTTCATCAAAACAAACACCAATAGCCATATTTACAGAGTATACAGGGCAGGTTAGCCTCTCCACAAATGTGGTGGGTTGACAGAAGATTATTTTCCAACTTCATGGACTTCATGGTAGCATTTCACAATTTCCTATTATTTCATCAACTTGGCTTTGGAGAGGTCACCACAAAAAAGTCTAAAATCGGCCCAGTGAAAGCATTAAATGCGTTAAATGCCAGCCCCACTCAGAGGCGCAGCTAAATGGGATCGACAAGGTAAGGCTAAATCACAGAGCCTCTTCTTCATCTGCTTTTTCTGTGTTCAGGCAAGCATTCCTTGTATGCAAGAGAACAATAATGGCCAACAAAAGGGATGCAAACCTCTAACCTGTTCTACAGAGTGAGTCATGCAGAGAACCCATTTGTGCATAAAAAGGAAAAATCAATGAGGTCACTCATAGTTAATATTTTCGTTAGCTCAGTGGTTGCTGTAGTCATGACATTGTTTCCTCAGGGATTTGGACCCTTTATATTGACTCTTAGGGTTCACATATGCAGGTGAGAGCACAGCAAGCACACTGGCACACTATCAGGCAAACTCGAGCAGTTCGATTGAAGTGAAGAAGCATTTCAACCATGAATCGACCTGGCTGCAGAAACTGAAACAAAAATGTTGCGTATTAAATATATACTGTATATTAGGGCTGCAGTGGTATAGAAATTTCCTTACCGCGGTATTTGAAGAATGCCACAGTGCAATTTGTGGTAATACTGCAACCAAACCCTCTTGTGTTTAATTATTCATTCATCTGACATTACTTGTTGAAATTGTTGAGCTGAAAGAGTTTAAGGAGTTAAAAATAAACAATTAAAAAGACTGGCATGTCTATCTTGTGGAATTATTTAATTTAATACTAAAAAATAAATATGGGAAATATGATCTTGCATGTTTCTGTAATATGGGGAGGTGTGACAGTATTACACTGTGCATTTGTTGTGACAGGGTTTTACACTAGTTTTACACTACTTCTGGTCAAGTGTGCTTGATGAAGAAAAATGTGGCAGTATTTTGTGATTTACTTTATATTCAGTTTCAATGCAAACAAAGAATGGAAAATTGGACTGGCTTGGTTATTGAGTACGCTACAGTTGTGATATGGGGTGTCTGACCTATCGTTCAATTCAGCAGTAGGTTAAAAGAATGTGTAGGCCAGTGATGGACCTTAACTGAAAGTCATGCCGTCACTTTTGCCAAGGTTCATACGAAAATAAATTTCTGGCTATGCCACTGGCTACTGATCAGGGTTTTTCCTTTAGTATTGCTGGTACTATTACTACCACTATAGTGATGTGCTTGCTAAATGTTATGTGGATGATCAGTGCAGAGGTCTGGGCATTTTAGAATCATTTTCTCGGTCTCATATGGAGAGATTTAAAAATAAAAGGGTGTACTGTGGACATCATCCTTTCAAAATTGATGGAAAAAAGTGAGTTTTTGAGAATATGCAGATACGTAGCCACAGACCAAGCACTCTCAGATAAGGGGGAAAAAAAGCTGTTATGACAGGGTTGAGCGCCGTATGGTAGTGATGAGGTTGTTGTGGCAACCCTACTGTGTGTGTGTGTGTGTGTGTGTGTGTGTGTTTGCTTATTTTTATTTTATTTTATTTTATTTAGTGGATATGAGCTGCTAACCTGACCCTTAAACTAGTTATTTATATCGTTATCTAATAATTTATTTAGTGCTGAATCAATGTTCTCCATGCTCAGTGATTTTTGTGATTTCTATGTGCAAAACCCTTTTATCAAATTGCCAAATTTTGACCAGTAAATGTAGAGTTTTAGGATAATGCTTGCAGTCTTACACAGCCCTCAGGCAACATTTTTTTCTTTTTGGTCCATTTACTTATATGCAGTGTGAAACTGAAAATAGAAAACAAACCATTTCAAATGGCAGACAAACCAGAACTATTAATTTTGCTCAGGGAATGGACTAATAAATGTGAAAGCTCCCTAAATGCAGAGATGACTTGGAGGATGATTTCAAAATGCGACCAGAGAGCTTTCTAACAGACACTGAATCTTATATACTATTACTTGTCATACAGCATTCTGTGTTCTTTTTAGATTAGATCAATTGAACTGAATACTAAAACATCCTCATGTACATAAAGAAAGCCCTGATTTAGATGCTGCACAAACAGCAATGTTATTAAGAAACAAACAGGGCAGGACAGTTCTTTCTAAAAGCTCTCCTATTATCTTTTAGCACACAAACGACCGATGCTCTTAGGACAAGAGATCAACACTCTTGAGTGTTTCCTAGAATGATTCATCTTTATCAGTGCACTGTGCCTCACCTTCAGACCCAGCCATCTCCTACAACCTCACCAAGGGACCACTGAATGTCAACATCTGCCTATCAAACCAACAAAACACCTCTGTGCCCCCCAAAATATCAGCACACTTGCCTTTTCATGTTTGAGATCATTCGGTCAAAATGTCTCCACTTGGTAATCTCTGGATAGAAAGCAGGAGCTGAGGGAAAACGGGCTTATCACACATTGCAGTTTTGTAGCAATCACAGAGAAAAGTGACTTTCTGTAAAGGATGCAATTGTCAAGGCAATCACAGGCTTAAATGTCAACCTTTCAACATCCCTATTTTAAGTAAACTCCATTTATTTTTCTGTATCAAGGTGTACCCTAGAGCGTTCCTCTGCTAAACACTGACGGTTGTGTAGCACTGTGGCTTCTATGACAGTCAGGGTGAATTTTCCAACTAGAACATATGTCAGCTTTTTGTACCACAGGATCATTTTGTGAACATTTGTCACATGCCCTTCAGATGTTATCCAAGTGCCCACAGTGAAGATAAAATGGACAGTACAAGTGAATGCTACTGCAATAATTCTCTTGCCATTACACTACTCAAAAACATATAGTGAGTGTTATCAGATAAAGCTCGTCCAATGTCCACTGATTCAATACTGAGTACTGGTATCAGGAGCAATACTTGCCATTAGATCAGTATCAGATCAAACTTTTTATGATAATTTATGTTGTGAATTTGTTTGAATATGTTGACTCCCTTGCACAAATCACACAGATCACACAATCATGTCTGTGATGTTTTGCATAACTTGGCAACAGCAACCTGCAACAGCGAGAATGTAATAAATGCGATAGCTGCACCCCTAGAAGATATCACATGAGTTGCATGTTGTATGAAATGACTGGTTGTATGCTGTATGTATGACTGGTCCACTGACAGTGTTAAAGTATGTAAAAGCTTCCTTAGCAGCTAGATTGGTGGAAGCAACTCACCATACTTGTGTCAGGCCAGGGATACACTTGTATATGTAAGCAAGATGGCTGCTACACATATCCTGCATTCACTTGGTGAATTAATTGGGCATTTCCAAAAAAACAAATGTGACGCATGCACATTGCACAAGGTCAGTATGTGAAGCAATGCGGTTTATCTCATTGGTAGGACATAAGAAATATACTCCCAACTTCAAAACAAGATTAGTTGTGAACAATGAATATGGCTGCTGCATACTGTCAGACATCAAGTATAACCCTGGCCTTAGTCTGTAGCTCACACCCTCATGGCACTCAGAGGTCAATACTTGGATACTGGCAGCTCTCCCAGTGTGGACGTCTGGACACATTACTATTGATTTGATTGTCTTTGTTCCACATACAAAGGACAGAATGGCTTGGCTCACAAGGACTGCACTTTTGTGCAATGGTACATTGAATGACAAAAAAGTGCAGTTCTTCTGAGACTTCCTTAAAGCATTTGAGTTTGATGTAAGCTAAACTCAAACCCCAAAATCTCTCAATCCTGGAAATCAATTGAAATTCCGGGCACAAGTATCCTTACAGCAGAAAGGAAAACATCTTTAAAGGTTTCCACAGGCAATAGATTTTTAAACAGCAATATATTATCACCATCCATTACCAGGCTCCTTCTGCCCTTTCAAGTGTCTTTTCCTTGCATGTTATAATACATATTATAAATATTTTCTAGGGTAATGATATTGAAAAACAGTGCAACTTATGGAGCTCTGGTGAGAGCTTTGTAATGAATTAAGTAGACAATTAAATCCACTTGGGCTTTACCCTTGAGGACACTAAATGAGAATGAGTTAAGAGCAAAAAGGTCAATCAACCTGCTGTAGGAATGTAACCGTAACCCTTATTACCTTAGATTTAAAAAAGCAACAAAAATAGAAACAAATACCTACAGATGCAGATTTTTATTATGATTTTAGTGCTTGGTGCAAAGTGTCAAACTTAATCACATACTACCATAATCAAAAGCAAGTGAAGTAGGCTGAATGTCCTAAGTGGCAAAATCTGAGAGAAGTTCTACTAATAGACTGTAGTTCTTTGGCCAAGACTGCTACTAGGTATAGTGGAGGAATCAGTGGTAATGTCACTAATACTCTGCCTCAAGAGAATAGAGCAAAATTCTACAATTGTCCTGAGCTTGCAGGGGAGAAAAGATGAAGCATTATAGTTGTCAAAAGTTTTGTGTACAGATTGATGTGAGTAAATATTTTGGAGTTTTAGGGAGCTGCACTGGCTCTTAATCTTCTCTCCAGTAAGGAGGAGGTGGACCTCACTCATGCTGAATAAATAGATGTCCCCAAACATTCCCATATGCCAAAGTAAGAGGAGGAGAAAATAACGCACAGCAGGAATGCTAAGGATCTGTTTACAAAGCTTTCAATAGCCACCAAGATTAATTACACTCAGCCCCCACAAATAATCAATTAATGTACATACCAATGGACAACAATGGCCATCTATAAACACTAATGGACCTTTAACTGTTTCTTCATGAAACATTGTTGCCTACACGTCTTTGGGAATGGTTAGCATAAAAAAGCCCTTTTTGAAATGTGTTGGTGTGCACTGCTCTACAGTATAAGAGTGAAATGACTCCCTCTGCACTCCAGTGTTCTCCTTGAAAACAGGACATTGTTGAGCCGAACAGAAACATGTTGATTTTGGCATGAGCACCTGCGCTCTCCCTGCACACAACGGGGCCTGCAATTAGCATGGCCGGCTCCCTAGAACAAATATTCTCTACTGTAATCCTGCCATAGCATCAGAGACACAGCTCTGTGGCAGGAATGCTAGGCATTTCCTTTAATGTGCTTTGGCCTAGCTGGGTCAGAGGAACCAAATTTCACGGAACAGCAGACTCCCAGAGAACAAAACTTCCTGTCTCTCACACTTTCATTCCCTTTCTTTCACTGTCCCCTAAAAAGTACTCTCACTCTTGTCTCCTATTTCAAATCCAGTCTCTCACCTTTTATCTGCACATCTCATCCATAGTCTGCCATTTAAAATACAGTTTCTCTCTCTTGCACAACCTGATGTGTGGCTTTACTTGCTGTTTTATGGTTTATCAAAAGCAATTTTCTAGACAGACTTCCACTTTAATATCAAAAGCAAATACTGTGCTCATAATCACTGCCCTATCAAGTACTGGTTTCTAAAAGTAGTTTCAGTAGTTTACAAAATTACATAAACCAGAGGACTGGGTCACTGGAAGACTACTATTTACCTGCATGTTAATTTCAAATAAAGACCAGACCCTCTGGAGCAGTTACAGTGGTTCCTCAGTGCTCTTGCTTTTCCCAAAGATTATGTCCTCCAAGGCCAGTTCTCACTGACATCAAGATGTTTCTGATCACCATGGACCCAAAGACATTTACACTACAGCAACCTTGCCTCATTAAGTGAGAGGATTGTTTTTAACTGTTAAAGACACATATCATCAGTCCAAAGAAAAAAACAATATTCACTTGTCGTTAATTTCAAGTCAAGCATAGAATATTGGAATCTCCATTCTGTGTCCAAAGATTCTCTCACTCTTCTTGTACTTTTTGTTTTATCCTTTCTGATCCATTATGCCTTGGTTAAATGTTAATTTTTCAAAACTCACTGGAAATACTGGAGATAAAAATGGACAATTCAATCAGAGAATCCCGATCACCTTCTTCAAGCAATCATACCATCCACTGACAGGTCTAACTATGATTTACCACTCTGACATTTTTTCACACCTTGAGAAAAATCTAGTTAGCCATCAAAGGTCAGCATATTATTCCAGTTCTACTGAGGATTGATTTCCCCTAGTTTCCTAGCAGGGATGGTCCAGAGGAAAATGGTCATTAGCAATCACCAAGGAAAGGTAGGAAGCATCATTATCAGTCTTCTTCTGCTCTTTCAGATGTCTGTTCCTTTTTGGCTTTTATAATTATTACATACCATATTTACTCTAGAGGTTATAACACCTACCAAAAGTGGCATTCATCACCAATCTTATAATGTCTCTGTTGAGTATACACACACAGAATTGCAGGAAAATGGATTAAATTCCTTCAGCAAGATTAGGATTTTTGGATGAGACAGGATGAATGACCTTTAAGCACAAACCTATATTCCATCTGATTCCAAGTGCAGTAGTTGCAAATGTAGTGGTTTAAATGCAGCTCTGTCTTTTTCCTCCCCTCTGCTGCCAGCAATGTAAAGAAAAGTGAATGTGGGAGTAGGAGACAGGGCTTAATCACATTATAGAGAAGGTTCCAATTCTGCATAACAGAAGTGATTGCTTAATGTAGAATCAATAAGCTCTCACCGTGTCTTCAGAACCCCAACACAAAATTATGGGCTAAGCTGATGGATCATGGCAATAATGTATTTCTTATGTAAATGATAACCACCAAGGCCATACCACTACTGCAGCACAGAAATGTGTCCCAATCCCCAACCATCACCATAGTGAGCTGCACAAGGAGACTAAAGCAGCTCTAAATATAGCAACAGAACAGCCCAAACTAGACGCTTTATCAGTAAACAATAGTGCACACACATACATGCGAAACAATAGTCCAAGCTAGACATAGCATTGCAATAAACAAGTGACAACTGCACAACATTCCAAATCAGTCAAAACAAGATAACAACTGCCTATTAAGATGAAACACTGCAGGGAAAGCTTAAAAAGAACCTGCTATAGCTCTGAAGAAAGTACACCTGCCACAATAAAATAAGGGCCATCAACCATTGCCAAGACTGATGTGATAACAAACATATATTTTGGAGTTAAATTGCAAGTGTGTTGCCAATCCAACGTGAACACACAGGCTCATGAGATGAATGCAGTGTGAGTCCATCAGGAACTACATTCTTCAATGCACCATTTGCATTCTGATAGCTCTTATCAGCTTTGGGCAGGTAAAGCTGTTTGTTAATCACAGGCGTTCTAAAGAAACTTACAAACATATAAACAACATGGTCTCCCTAAAAAAGATAAGGAAAACATTCACTCTCTTCACCACACCCTTTGTAGAAGAAAAAGCACCATATCAAAATAAGATAAAAACTATTTGGCTCCAAAAATTTCCAGGAGAATGTTTTGCAGTGGTTGGGCGAGAGCAGAAAGGCTAAAAAAAATCAATGTGTTGCCTTGGATTCCCATGCTAACAAACTATGATTTCTTAATAAGCAATTTATCTGATCAAAATAATCACAGTTAGAGAAGAAAGAAAAAGAAAAACAACAGGGATATACAAACTAATCTTATATTCCTATATAAAGTCCAATCCAAAGGAAATCAGTTTGCAGACATGGGTAAGATTTCACTTGAATCGATATGAGCCTATACATAATGTTCTCAAGTTCAGTATTGTGAAGTATATTTAAACTCATAAACTACTACAATGTTGTGATCGTGCTGGCCCAGTAACCTAGTTGCATAAGAACTAGTATAGGTGTTTCAGCAGAGGAGCTGATGTATATTCCTGTCTATTGTATTTGTTCAGTGGAACTGAGTCAGAAGCCATGTGGTTTGGATAAATGGCAGTTTACGCTGTGCTCATGTATTGCTGACATGTCACATCTGCTATTGATCCCAAGTTAGCTTGCGCAAAAAGAGAACATGACATTTCCATCCTCAATCTAATGCCTTCCAAAATTGTGATTAATTTCCTAACACCTAAAGTAGGTCATAGGTTAAATCAAGTGTAAATCTCTGTTTAAGTTATACACAGAGATCATTGCCTGTCTGAATAATTTCTGAGCATCTCAGAATTAACACGGAAGCCCATTTCAATTACCAAGTTAATCACAGATCATTTAGTTTGGCAGAAGTATGTACTATATTCAGAGGTGAGGAAGTGCTTGTTGTAATGAGATCCACAAAACAATGACTAATATACAATTTAGAAAACGCTCCCCAAGACTACTAATCAGATCCACCATGATCAAATTCAATGTTTATTTGAGCCGAGTAACCTGGGTGTCCAAAAGAACACTTCCATCAATGGAGTTTTACAATGGAAAATTCTAAAAGTTATGTTTAAACATGCTTACGCATGGATGAGTTTCTGCATGACAGAGTAGAAGACAGTGATTTTACCTTCGATCTTCTTCAAGGCTGTCTGACAAGCTTCCTCACTGGCAAACTCAAATGGGTTGTTGCATGTTCGTACACTGTCACATTCACACCTCCCGTCGATTATGTTACAGCCCGTAACCAGGTTCTCGTTGCACGGCTCAAATCCCAAGAGCTGGTCATCATCCCAGTTTTCATCTGAGCAAGGATCAAAGGGAAAGAAATATTTATCAAGCTAGAAGACAACCAGATTTACAGGGGTAAAATCAAATATTATCTCCATTTCTTTGCACAGTTAAAAATGATCAGCACAGTGATCACTGTATATTAAGTATTAGCTGGTAATAAGGTTAGTTAATATATACGTGGACAAATTTGTTGGTACCCTTACAGCTCATTGAAACAATGCTTTATTCCTCCTGAAAA
>JAOTRR010000002.1:12939496-12951821 GCA_028570945.1 Gogo arcuatus
CTTAATACAAAAGAAATATTGTGGAAGGACCTAAAGCAAGCAGTTCATGTGAGGAAATCCACCAACATCCCACAGTTGAAGCTGTTTTGTATGGAAGAATGGGCTGTTATTGCTGCACAAGGAGGTCACACCAGATACTGAAAGCAAAGGTTCACATACCTTTGCCACTCAGAGATATGTATAATTGGATCATTTTCCTCAATAAATAAATGAACCAAGTATAATATTATTGTCTTATTTGTTTAATTGGGTTCTTTTTATCTACTTGTAAGAATTGTGTGAAAATCTGATGATGTTTTAATTCATATTTATGCAGAAATATAGAACATTCTGGAACATTCTAACTTTCAAGCACCACTGTAGTATACACATTTTTCCTTCACATATAGATAGTTGAGTCCTTGAGGATTTCAGAAACGAATCGTGTTTGGTTTATTATTGGAAAGAAAGCTTAGACAAGGTGGAAATACAAAGTGCAAAACATATACTAGTTGGCTACAGAATATTTGCAATCAGCAACTGCATCAGTTACCCCTCACCATTGGGTTTGCAATTCAAGGGTGCTTTGGCAATCAGCTCCAGCAAGTGAAAAGAAGTTACAAGTAATCAACACATCACAACTCCAAAATAATTATGATGTCTTTGTCTCAACTGCCCATATTGATTTGTTAAAAATTAATTTATAGGCATACCCCTGTACAGCATATTTTAACCTGGTGTTTTTTGTTGGCACTGACAAGGGGTTTGAATCTTGTGTTTGCATTTGAATTTGAAACCATCGATGGCAATACCATTAATGTGGGGGATGTTATGGCCAGTCTTGGGAAAAAAATGCAGTATGTGATGTATTTATGGATTATGGATCATACAAACCTTTATTTTACTTTATTTCAGTTCACTTCATCTGCCATTAATTAATACTTATTTGCTTAATATCCCCTTTGAGTAGGAAAAAATAACACACAAAGAATTTTTGTTCTTTTTTTGCTCTTATCTTTCTAGCTGACATAAACTGTATCTGACTAAATGAAAAACTAATAAGTTATTCTTTCAAGACTACATACTGATGACACATTAAAGTCAAACAAAACCCAAAAATAAATGCCGTCTCCCGATCACAGAAGTGCCCTGATGCCCCCCCCCCGGCATGTTTAAATTAAAAATAAAACTTTATAACAACAATTTATCCATTTTAAAGTTATGATATTGCTAAGAATAGGCTTACCTGGCTGCAGCCATTTGCAGTGAAACTGGATATCTGCTTGTGACGTAACCAGCACACTAGTATGCTGTTTCCAACACAGAGCCATCAAATAAAGGCTTCTCATTCTAAAAAAAATCCCCAGGTGCCACTGCTCTCTCTCTCTCTCTCTCTCTCTCTCTCTGTGTGTGTGTGTGTGTGTGTGTGTGCACGCGCGCGCGTGTTCACTGCTTCGGATGGGTTAAATGCAAAGAAGAATTTCACTGTGTAACGTATATGTGACAAATAAAGGCCTCTAATTCTAAAAATTCTAATTTTCTGTAACCATGTGATTTTTACTGGCAACAAAATACACAAATCAACAGATTTCACTTTTATGAAGTCTGAATCTCACTCAGCTAGATAACGCATGCACATTACTGACACAGATACTAGTAAATAATGGCTGTTGTCATTGCAACGTGATTCTTGCTGTCTAAAAAGATCGCTTTTCTCAGTGAATAAAAACAAACCAAAGCATGTCACATAAAAATACAAGGAGTGAGTAGCTAGTGATGTAGCAGTTATAGGCAGCAAAAGGCTCCCAAAGGCTGGGTATGTGTCTGCTCACTGGTTACGTGTGTGTGTGTGTGTGTTAACTGCTTTAATGATCAGGCTCATTTTTACAGCCAAACACTTGACACTTGGGCACCTTTAGGGTTGTTTACAACAATTTAGAAGCAATATATATCCACTAGATCTCAGTCTCGGAAAGTCATATGGCGTGTAAGTGACGTCACAATCTCAGATTCTCTTGCGTAATTTGTACTCAGAGCGCAATATTTGAACCCCAGAGAGAGTAAGATGTCAGCGCCCAGGGACATTGTTTTTCTTTCAAAATAAAATCTGTACACAGTATACAGGTACAAATATGAACAAATGAACACTCAAACGTATCTTGTGTGGATATTATCTGTCAGTAAAAAGGAGTGTATTTTTTGGGTTTTGTTTGCCTTTAACACTAGGCAACACAATCACATGCTCAGGACTATGAGGTTTTATTATGAAAATAAATTTAACTAATAGAAATGGCTGTGGCAGAGGGAACAGCTCTCCTCTGGTCTCTTTTGACTGACTTGAACTCTTATTTACTCAATTCAGCTCTCTGGAGAGGTTTTTGTGTGTCACTCTTTGGTTGGTCTGACTCACTGACTCCTATTCTATGCATTTATCTGAAAGCCCATGACAGACTGACCCTCTGCTATAGAACTACTACATCAGCCGAAATAGTTACATAAGCCATTCAGCAAACCATTCAGAAACCTTTAGTTAGGTGTCATTAAAATTTGCTGCATCACCTTTTAGTCATGTTTATCAGGTTCAGGGTCAGTGTGCCATCAGCTACAAACTTTGGCATAATCACTAGCTGCATGAGGGCTGTGCATTGTTAAATTACAATCAAAAAACAGTAAAAGCAATGCTGTTAAGCAGTATTATTACCCTGCCTAATACACCGATGTATCGATCCTCCAAGCCTCAGGCTCAAGGTACATATTTAAAATAAATGCAATAGTTATCAGTTCTCTGGAGAGAACATACTCTCCACAATGTTAGTCTTCACAGTTAGAATTGTGTGGTTCTATTTTCCTGTATGGCATTTACATTAAAACTGATTCTCATTCCATATAATGGTTATTGTACTGCATCCATTATCTATACAGCTTATCCATCAGGGTTGTGGGGGAAGCTGTTGGGGATCCCAGCTGACTCTGGGTGAGAGGCAAGGTACACCCTGGACAGGTCACCAGTCTATCGCAGGGCTAAAACAGAGACAAACAACCATTCACTCTAACACCTATGGGCAGTTTAGAGTAGCCAGCTGACCTAAAACTTTGGGAGGAAATCAGAGCATCCAGAGGAAACTCACACAGGTACAGGAAGAACATGCAAACTGCACACAGAAAAGTCCCAATCAGCCATGAGGTTCGAACCTAGAATCTCCTTGCTGTGATGCGACAGTGTGAACCACTGCACCACCTATTGAATTCTAGCTATTGCAAGATGAATTCAATGAATTTCTGAGGACCTGGTGTGATATTTCACTAATTTATTATTGTCATTGCAGGTAATGCTGTAAACATAGCATGAGTGACATCTCGTCTTTTGTATACAACACAATGTTCTTTACAAGGGACAATTATGTAATAAATTTCATGCAATGGTAATTACATTGATTTTTAAAAACAATCAGTGGGATACATGTATAATAATTTGCTTTTGCCTTTTTTAGGCAGCCATTGTAGAGTTACCTCTAGAAATATTGACCCTCTTCATGTAAATGAGCAAAATTGATTGGATAATATGAACAAATAACAAATATAATATTTATGGCCCTAAAGAATATTTAAAAGAAATGCAAACAAAGGGCCTCATTTATCAATCTTTTAGTAAAATTGTGTGCAAATATTTGTGGGAGCCAAACCAAACTTTCCACCAGATTTACATAAGTTGCAGAAATATCGATTTTCTTCAAGTTCATGTGCATATGCTGATTAATGCCAAACACCCATAAATTACCAGGTGCATGCACAGCACAGCTGATTTGCATTTGATGATGCCCACAAAAGTCCCCAAAATGCACTACACTAAACTGACAAATAAACAGCAAGAAAGATTTTCTCAGCGGTAGAAGTGAAATTTATTTTGACTCACATCTAAGGCAATAAAATTATAACAACCCCTTGAAAATGCCAAATTACAGACAAGGTTAAAAATCAGATGTGATGTAAATGAGATGAAATGAAAATGGTTTGACATGAAAAAATATATATATTGGTCATTTATATAGTGGTCATTTTCATCAAGCACATCATGTTAGGAAACTGCTTTTTTATTTTATTTTATTTATTTATTTATTTATTTAAATTCAAACAAACTGTCTGGATAACTCTAAGACAGATATTTCTGGCACACAATTGCTTCCTCCTCAATGCTGTGCTGAAAAAGCAAGATGATGTCATAGGAAGTCATGCAGAACACTGGGTAATATATAGCACATTACAGCTTGAGGCATACTAGATCAGTCACTTATTGGTCACTTAGTGTAAATTTACACACACTTACAAGCATGAGTAAGATACAACCTTATTTCTGAAATTATGGGATTTTTCATTAATACCAAATTTCTTGTGTAAATGCTCACATGAATGATTTATGAATAAATCCATTCCTATCCAGCTTGATAAATGAGGTCCAATGGTCATACTTGAAAAATGTTATTAAATTGCTCTCAGTCTCCAACTCTAACGCAGTCATTTCCTATGTTAATATAAATATAAATATGAGGTTGTGCACATGTAGAATCCCTGTTTTAAATCATCACCATGAAGAAATCCAAAGAGTTTTCAGCACAAAAGAGTCTGATGGATGTTGATAAGTCAGGGAATAATTCACAAAAAAGCATTTCCAGAGCATAACCTATAAAATGCAGCACCCACCATTGGAATTTCATTCGAACTACACTTTTGAATTTGCTGTGCACACAATTGGCATAATTAGTGAAAAAGGGGGAAGTATGCAAGAGAAGGTACCTGATACAACTTGTACAATATGATGTGGGATTATTGATGCTTTGGGACTGTTTTGCAGCTAGTGGACCAGGGGCACTTGTGAAGATGAATAGGATAGTGACTTATAGTCTCTGCTAGGAGGATAAGATTTGGCTGTAGAGGGAGAATCTTACCAGCCAGGAGAGTTCTGGCAACTTTTGCCTGCACATACATGGAGCATGACTTGAACATTTGAACATTAGCCACCATGGTTTCCCACTAGTATTTTTGTCTCCCGCAGTTGATGACCAGTGGCTACTGATGCATCAACCCAAGTGATGAGCTTCTAATGGACATCATAGGGTACATACATTTCTCCTTAAGGGCATTATAATCTAACTTGAGTGATTTCTTGGTTCACTTATCAGGTTGTGATGATGGCAGAAGTTGTGAAGTATGGTTTCTGGGGATTCTGGTTTGACCAATACAGGATATAGTCTGAATCTGAAGATGGCATCTAATTTGTGAGAAATTGTGAACTTGTAATGTGAGAAAAACATTTGCCAGTTTTCACTACTCTAGGTCTCCTTTTCTCCAAAGCTAGCTTTATTACTAACAGCTCTCAGTTTTGCGTTTAATAAAATCACTGAGCACATGATATTTTACATTAGAAAAACACTATAGGGTATCATTTCAGACTGTTTCCTTGGCATTGAGAAAGTACAGCCCCTCAACCAGTTTATGGCAGTGTGTGTGATTGCCAATCAGAAGTCCACTGACTGTTTAAGGTGATAAGGATCATGTGAAGGGTCATGTGATGCAGTTTGTAGTTTGTTGTTGTAGGAAGGGATTATGGGAATTATGGTTTGGGGGTTCACCAAAGACCCCTATTGACTGAGACATGTTTCCATGAGTGTCTGGATTTTAAACCTATTTTAAAACTGTAATCTGAACTGGAGAGGACAGTCCACATGAACAATCTAAGAATAAAAGATTTTGAAATATTCTACATGGATGATTGGTCCAAAGTGATGTTCAACATTGCACTGAAATATAACTATATAGCCTTCCAATTTATTGAGCTCAAATTTTTGGTCTCTCTCATGAAAGATGCCAAAATATTCTGCAGCTGACTATACATTGTCTAGCATATATTTGACTTGGCTAGCCATCCTATCCTACAAGTTAATCTGTCTTAAACTTACCACACTTTATTGAAATTGTATATACAATTCTAACATCATATACTTTGGTTTTATCCATTCTTGCAGCTTCTATGCCAAACAATTTACAGTATATGATTCTGATATAACCAGAAACCGGTTGTATTCTAAAAGGCTTTTTCTTCTTTGTAACTTTGGTACCTTGGAAAAAGCCCTGCTAATCAATGTACACGATGAAACTTTGGAGTGAGTCAGGTACAATAAAACAGTTTTACAGCCAATGAAGACAAACAGTGGTTTCCTGATAAGAGCAGGTCATGACTAAGGCACTTCCTGGTTTTTGCAGCTGACATGCATGTGACCTAACCCAAACAGTGCAACTTTCCTTAGATAGATAGCTGTTTCATTTTAGAAATTGAGAACTAAAGAGAAACACATCACTGCTTGTGTGATCTTATATGGCACATATCCTTCTTTTTTGTGTATCCTTTAACTGTGAAACAGAAGATGCCACAATGTCTGGAGAAGCTGAGGAAAATTGTTACAGTGGAGCCAGTAATTTTCTTTTACATGACCAGCACCTTCATCATGCAGCCAGCTTATCAACAACTGGTCATGGACAAGGTAAGTGTTGAGTCTGTTCCTTGAGGCTGTCTGTGTCCTACAACTGCTTCAGAGAGGAGAGGGAGAGAGATTAATCAAAGTTGGTTCTAGGAAAGTGTTTTGCTGTCACCTGAAAAAAAAAAACAGGTCAGCAGGGTGTAGTACTAGAGAAGTGCATGCATGAGGTGCAACAGTGCTACGTTGCACTCAAAACCCAGAACAACAGCAAACATTAATCAAACTGAAATGACCATGACTCTCAGAGATCCCAGAGCAAAACAAGAAGGCTTTGTAATTGTTTGTGTTCTAGATTCAATTACTCAAAGATATACTGGCCGTCATTTTCTGAGTTTAGCTGTTGAGCTGATCTCCTGGGATTTTCACACACAGCAATCTCTGGAGTTTACTCAGAATGGTGCAATAAAGAAAAAACATCCAGTGAGTGGCAGTTCTGCAGATGGAAATATCTTGTTTATGAGAGGGTTCAACGGAGAGTGGCCAGACTGGTCTGACAGACGAGCTGACAGAAAGGCTACAGTAACTCAGATAGCCGCTCTGTACAATACTGGTGAGCACAAAAGCATCTCAGAATGCACAACATGCCGAACCTTGAGGTGGATGGGCTACAACATGAGAAGACCACGTCGGGTTCCACTTCTGTCAGCCAAGAACAGAAAGCTGAGGCTGCAGCAGGTACTGGCTCATCAAAACTGGACAGTTGAACACTGGAAAAATAGCCTCATCTGATGAATCACGATTTCTGCTGAGGCACAGACATGGACCTGCCTTGTGTCAAAAGTCCAAGCTGGTGGAGGTGGTATAATGGTGTGGGGAAGGTTTTCCTGGCACACTTTGGGCTCGTTAATATCAATAAATCATCACTTGAATGCCAGAGCCTATTTAAGTATTGTTGCTGACCATGTGTATCCCTTCATGGCCACACATCGAGCATGATAACTTCCAGCATGATAACTTTTTCACAAAGCAAATGTTGTCTCAAAATAGTTTCATGAACATGACAATGAGTTCAGTGTTCTTCTGTAGCATTCCCAGTCACCGGATCTGAATCCAATAGAACACATTTGGATGTGGTAGAAAGGAGATTCGCAGCATGAAAGTGCACCTGAAAAATCTGCAGGAATTGCACAATGCAATCATGTCAGCCTGGATCAGAATCGCAAAGGAATGTTTCCAACATCTTGTGGAATCCATGCCACAAAGAATTGAGGCTGTTTTGAGATTAAAGGGAAGCCCTACTCAGTATTAGTATAGTGTTCCTAATAAATTGTTCAGTGAGTGTGCATACATTTAAAGAGATGTATAAAGGTTCAGGATAGGTACTTCATGTTTTAGGAAGAAAACTACTGGTAATCAAGCAAGAGGAGTTGAATGTCCTACCCATAGTGAAGCCAATCATTTACAAAATTAATACTAACTCTCCTGTTTTTCCTCAATATCTATAGGTTTGCCAAGAAGTATACAAGGACATATCCATATGCAGTGACTCTGGGCACAGACAGAATGAGGAAGTCGAGGCACAGTCTTCCTACATCCTGCTGCTCTTCACAGCCATGACCAGTTTGGTATCTATTCCCCCAGCAATGATGTTGGGCTCCTGGTCTGACCATGCTGGCCGCAGGTCAGTGATGGTGTTGCCTTTTATACTCTCACTGCTGAGTGGTGGAGTGCTGTTGGCTATGGTACTGGTACAGAGCATAAGTGTCTATTGGTGCCTGCTGGCAGCCGCTTTCATTGGCCTAACTGGTGGCCATGTTTCCATCTTCCTCAGTTCTTTCAGCTTCCTAGCTGACATTACCGTGGATTCCAGCTCTAGCCGCACTCTGCGCATGGCCATAGCTGAGTCTATGATCTTTGTAGGGGGCATGGTGGGCTTTCTCCTGGGTGGCTACCTGGAACAGGAGGTTGGCTTGGTGACAGCTTTCGGAGCCTACATCGTCTGCCATGTTTTAGCCATACTCTATATCCTGCTGTGGCTACAAGACCCCAGGCCAATCAACAGCACTTTAAGCGTCCTTTCTACTGAAAATGAAGAGCAGAAGTCTGGAGCGTTTATCTTGAAGTATGCCAGGCTGTCATTTACGGCAGTGTTCAAAAGAAGGCCAGGTCAGGATAGACTGAAACTACACCTCCTCACCCTGTGCACCTTCATAAACAACCTCATAGCTATTGGTAAGTACAGGAAAAAATTTTGGTTCAATAAACCAGGAAAAGATAAGTTATATAAGAAAATATACAGTGCCCTCCAGAATTCTTGGTACCCTTTATGAAAATTATTAGCACATACAATAAGTGATATTTCACTTCAAACATACCGGGACATATGCATATGTATAGGTTTATTTGTTTATTATTATTATTATTATTATTATTATTCAAACAACTCTATAGAGAGAATAACAGCAATGACCAACAAAGAAGGTTGAAGACACTTTTAGATGGATCTTGGTGAGATGCTCTTGTCATCTTGTGACATGTTCTTGGGAAGGGCTTTTTTCTTGCAGCACTTTCAAACAACTTGTTATGGATGTACTGTTTAATAGTTGATTTTAAAACTTGACAACCACAAGAATCAACTAAACTGTAAAAAATTATGCATTTTTATTACTTAATGCAGTCAGTCATTTTGGCACACATACATTTGAGAGAAAATCATAATGATTTTTTTTGTTGTTAGAACAAATATAAATAGTTTCAAAAATAAATTACCTTGTAAAATTGAAATGTGTGTAATGTTTGTTTCATGTAATTTTTACTCATTTTATGAATGGTGCTAATAATTCTAGAAGGCACTATATGTTGGACTTTTTGCAATAGCTTTATTCATTGAATAACATTGAAGTAATTTGAACATCATAGCATTCAATAGTATTCAGTATGCGAAATCCTGGTAATCTACTGTGGTAAATGCTCTAAGATGTGTGATTTATAAATGGACTTCTAGTGCTTAGAGCTTAGGGCTTAGCCCATTGTGAACATGGTTATATTATTTGACCACAACATACAGCTTCAAATGAAGTGAACAAGAAACATTTCAGTTTATGCATAGATTTTGTACTGTAGATCACTAAAGGATGGTCTATGGTTCTGTGCATGTCATTTAAAGCAACATTAAGTAGGAATTTTACTTTAAAATATCAGCTTCAAAATAATTTTGATGGTACACTGACTTGTAGTAGGGAGAATGGCCTGTCTTCCATTCCAAGTCAGTGCCCGGTTCACCATTTATAGCACTATGTGTTATAATGTGTAATGCTTTATGGCACTGTGAGAACTGCAGAACGCTTTATGGCACCATAGGCAGCTTCCAAAATTGGGCGGCGACACTGCCTATAAGAAGAAGCTAAATCAGTATTCTCAGTATAGACATCATGGCACTTGAGGTAAAGAGACCAAAGAAGATGCTGTCAGAGGAACGCAGGAATAGAAAAAGAGAGAATGACCATGCAAGGGACCGGACAAGAGTAAATCTTGGACTAGCTTGTACTCATTGGTGAGAGCTGAGAGAGATAAAAGGCTGCAAGACAGATGCTGAGCTGGGCTTCTTTCTGTTCAACTAGTAAGTAATATTACGTTAGCTGCCCTGCTATGTGTTGTGTTGTTGCACTTGCTTGATGTTTGGCTGTGTTAGCAAAGTTGTCAACTCACTAGCTTTTTATCATAAATCAGTCCATTTCGACAGAGGTTTAGCTGCTAACTACATCTCGAGGTGATGTTAGCAAACGTTGGTACTGGTATTGGACATTGGTACTGGTAATAAGTGCTCTTGCGTCAGTTGCTATCTAGCTTTGTTGTCTAGCTTGCCGTCCAAGTTTGCATCATTTTGTGTCAGGGGCATCCAAGTTTTGAAAGGTTAACTTAGTGGACTAGCTATTCTTTGTTCGTTAGCATCCCCCAACATTACATATGTTGGTGTTATGGTTCTGCTTATGTTAGCTTAGCATGCTACTATTCCAAATTGTGTGCAATACTTGTGCAAACTTTTATTTGTAGCACGGATGGAATCATGAAAATAAATGTCTGAACATGCATGTTTACTTCAAGACATAAGTAGTGATCTGTCTCATGGCTAACGGGAAAGCAACAACAATCTGACAGCAGAGTGTACATCCCTGCCAATGTTATTTATCAAAGACTGTGACGTAGGCTGTAATCTTATCTGTGTTATCCCTGTCTCATGGAGATTTGTAGTTTTTCCAGATGACAGAAGTCATCTAACCTCAGTCACATCTCAGGCTAACATGCAAATAAATAAATTTATCTCATGCCAAAATGTTTGGTCAATCAATCTCATGCTAAATAAGCATTGAAAGCTTGCAACTTTGAAAACCTATCTCAGCTAGCTTGTAATAGATTACACTGCCCAATGTATTTTATGTGCAGTATGTGTCTATATCATGTCAATTACACACATACTCCACATTCAAATGATTGACAAACAAAGTATATGGTCTGAAAATGCAAACACAGTATTTCAGCAAAACTAAAACTTATTCTTTTTGTTATGTTATTGTTCATCTCCGCTGTCATAATAAATAAACTATGCAGTCATATTTGTGTAAAATCTTGTAATACTACTCTACCTAGTCAGTCGACATGGTTCTTTGGCTTCTGCCAGTTCTGTATCCTTCAGCATGTAAACAAATACACATGCACAGCTGTCCATGAAGGGAGTGATTTGTATTTACGACAGTGGCATAAAAGTGAATTATACTCCACAACTGTAGGGGGAGCCCAGGAGTGAAAAATACCAATTCTAGCATAATGGGGCTTTAAGTCAAGTTTTTTTTATAAGGCACATTTGAAATAGTACTTTCATCTGCCAAAGTCATGTACAGAGGTAGCATGAAATCTAAGGATTACAGAGATTTTAAAAGCTTATAAATGAAATTAAAGTAAAAAATCACAACAACAACAACAACAACAACAATAATAATAATAATAACAACACACTTATAAATAATGTAGGAAGTCATTTAAAATGTGTTCATTCCCAAGAGCTCTACGGTACATATGTGTGCCATATGTAATTAACCGACCTAATTTCGTGTCATTAAGACAACGCTAACTCTGGGAATTTATCAGTCAGGCTAATGTGAGTGCACTGGCTGAGCTGCCTGTTTGTGTTGATAATACGTCTAAGCTCTTTTGAGGATGGTTACAAATGCCCTCTCTGGGTGTCGGTACTCTTGAGCCCAGAGAGAGAGAGAGAGAGAGAGAGAGACAGAGACAGAGAGAGAGACACGGGGCTAACGATACGTGCTTTTACGTGCTTATGTCTCCTCAGGGGACACTTCTGTGTTACTGCTCTATTTGATGTATGAGCCCAGAGAGTTCACAACTGCCATGTTTGGAGTGTTTAACTCTGCCAGAATGTTCTTGTTGGTAAGTGATTTTGTTTCCACAGACTCATGTTCTGTCTGATGAATCATGTTTTTTGTTTAAGTAGATCAAGGCATGGATCTCAATCTCAAATGCCTGTAGTGGTCCACACCATGACTTCAGACATCCATTCATATGCCAAAATAAATTTCCCTTCCACTCTATCTTTACTTGCTTTTTTAAACTCTGGACAAATTAGCAAAGGGCATTTTGGGAACATGGCCTTAATTCAATTTGCTATGCAATTTGTAGACTGGAACAGTGCATTTCTGTCTTCCATGTGAAGACACAACCTGGATAGAGGTGGCTTTGAATATTCAGGGGGTGACCACCCTATAGCAGACCCTAGTTTAAAATATAATTAAATTGTGTATATTTTTTGTAGATTGTGTACTGTTTGTAAATATCCTGCACATTGTCTGTACATTGTA
>JAOTRR010000002.1:12958968-12972117 GCA_028570945.1 Gogo arcuatus
CATAGAGATGCTGATTTAAGAAAAAATTTAAGTGGTCTCTTAATTTTTTCCAGAGCTGTAGTTTTCCAATGGAAAAGTTGAAAACCAACACCATGAGATATCTCTCAAACACATTCAAATTTTCTTTTAATATTCTTGCAAATGACCTCAGTGTAATATTCATAAAGTATATATAATCACCTCCTAATGTGCTGTAATTGCACTGAGGCAGAATTCTATGTGCTCATTTCATTTTCCTCAAATGTGGGCTGCACATTTTGCAGCATGAGCATCATTTTGTTTTAATAACAAGTAATATCTCTAGAAGCAAGGCTTTTTTTTTGTCTGTTACCTCATGCATCTTTAGTGCTTTTATATCTTGTATCATTCCGAAACACTGATGGTGACATATTTACATATTTTACTAAATGTAGATAATATTTATTTTGCTTAGCATGGAACACAGGCACATTTTCATACATTATTCATCTACATAAACAATTAGTGTGATCACATCAAATGGAAGTGATAAAAGCATGATACAGCCACAGCATTCTGCTACTGTTAAACATGAGGCACAGTTATTATACTCATTCTTGAGCAGAGCAATGAAGACAAGGGAGAATTAGATATCGATCTTTCTCTTGTATATACATACCTTCAGTTATCAGCCTTCTAAACAAGAGACAGATGACAGTGATAAAAAAAATCATGATTAAAAATGGCTGCACCACTCAGTCATGGATTCAGGTTTTATGTTTTTAGGTGTTTTTAAGAATGGTATTATATTAACTGCTTAAAAGGACATATAAACCAACAGGAATATAGTAATGACAAATGGGCCATTGTGTTTGGACTATGAGTGTATGACAGTGCTTTACTCTTTTCTACATTTATTTACAGTTCTTGACATGATTTTTAATGACCTGCTTGTGTATTTTTAACAAATTTACTAATATCCTATATATAATTACTTTACATTGACTGCCATGTTTATATGTGTCAACACTTCATGGCACATGCAGCATATTTAGTTTAAACAAACATCAATTCTAGTAATCAATAATGTCTAGTAATTTAAGAAATAATAATATGCAGAGCTATGTCTGGATGATGATTAGCATCATTCTGGCTATATAAATTCACAATGTCAATACATTTCAGTCTAGGATTGATGCATTAGCTCAGTACATCCTGTTTCACACTAATGTACACAGGCCTATTGATTCATGACAGAACCTACAGTAGTACTCTTACTCTGAGCCCAATAAATAATGAGCCTGCGAGTTTAAGAAGCATCTCCTTCTATGTTTGATTTTGAATGGATGTGGCACCAGTACTTTAACTGTAATTAGACTGTAAATGGATTTTCATTGTTTCAAGGGAGACAATCACCAGTGCTCAGTTCTTACTTCTTCTAAAAAGCAAGTTGGAAGTGCTAGTTCTTTCCACATCATTATGCAATGTGTTAATATTTGCTTAGTTACCAGAACAACTTTGACTGCTGGAACTTTACTAGCATACAGTATGAGGCAGGATGACAATTAACTGTTCTTCCATTCTTTATTACAAGACTCAAAATTGATTTTGACACACATTTGATGTTCTGTAGACTCTATAATTAAGCGATTGTCTTTTGTAATGAAGGTATTAAGTAAAGCACTAGTGCAATAAAGACTAAGTGCAATGGTTATTGAAGTGTGGTATGGTTATCATACCCTGTCTATAATTATACCACTAATGGACTGCTCCTTGGATATGCGGCTGGTCCAACCTTACAGTTAGATTGGAACCTGCACACTTCCATGTTACTATTACAGAACGATAAAGTAAGTGGCAGCCATACATAACCCGTAATAAACCCTGGGGAGTAATAAGTGTGCTATTAGTCATTCACACCAGAATTAGTGCATATGAAATATTGCAATAATACTGGTAAATCAGACCCAGCAATGCTCCTTTTTTTAACACTCTACATTTCTGAAGTATTTGAATTATTTGTGTGAATTTGAGTGTAGCAAATCAAGTGACAAGAGAAGTATGTTGAAGTGTCATATAAAACTAAATGCATTAATTAAATGCTTAGGATAGTGAGTCAGGTCAAGTGAACTTTATTTATATAACAGTTTAGCTACAGCCATGCTGACCAAAGTGCTTTACATAGTACATAAAATAAAAGGCATAAAATCAACACACACCACACATACACAGTCCGTGCTGTGGTACAACACGCCTAGAATACTAATAGAAAGAAATGCATCAATTATAAAATCATAATATAATAATAATAAAACATTAAAAACCAATACCAATATGCTAAAAGAATATAATATAAGATAAAACCAATAAAATCAGATAAAACCATTATAATAAAACGGAATAATAAGTAGCATAAAACCAGCACAAATATACAGACTGCAGTGGTACATTTAAGTTGCTTCAAATCAAGTGAAAATAGGTGGGTTTTTGAGTGTGGATTTGAACAGTACAATTGAAGACGAACACCTAACGTGCAACGGTAAACTATTCCACAGCTTCGGTGCTGCTACTGGAAGTGCACAGTCACCCTTTGTTTTCAACCGTGACCTAGGAATGGATAAAAGAAGCTGGTCAGAGGACCTCAATGATCTTGGTGCAGTAAGTGGAGTTAGTAAATCGGCTATATAAGAAGGGGTCAGGGCATGGGGTGCTTTAAACACGAATAATAATATCTTAAACTAGATCCTGTACTGAACTGGGAGCCAATGGAGGGAGGTCAAGACAGGAGTAATGTGGTCCCTCTTCTTTGTACCAGGTAAAAATCGTGAAGCAGAATTTTGGACTAACTGTAGGCTGGCTGAGTCTGTATAGTAATCTAAGCGAGATGAAATAAAAGCATGAACAAGTTCTTCCCTTTCCTCAGGAGAGAGCTATGACTTAATTTTTTAAATTGTCCTAAGTTGGAAAAAACTACCCCTAACAACAGCATTTATTTGTTCGTCAAATATAAAATCAGAATAAAAAATGACACCAAGATTTTTGGCATAAGGTCTAACATATGGAATCAGGGAACCAAGGCTTCCTATAATGCTTTTTGTCAATTTAGGGGGGCCAAATAAAATCACTTCAGATTTGCTGTCATTTAGTTGTAGGAAGTAATTGAACATCCAACTTTTGATGCAACCATTGTGAAGCCTGTTCAGGGAGTCTGGATCGTTAGGCCACAATGGCAGATATATTTGAGTATCATCAGCATAACAGTGAAAGCTGATGTTGTGCTTCCAAATGATATCTCCTAGAGGTAGCAAATATATAGAGAAAAGTACAGGTCCCAAAATAGACCCCTGGGGTAAGCCGTATTTAATAGTTGCCACAGAGGAAAAGACCCCATTTATATTAACTGAAAAGGTTTTTTTCTTTGAGGTAAGAGACAAACCAATCTAGTGCTGCACATTGCATACCAACATAATGTTTCAATCGTGCAATCAGCATGTCATGATTCACAGTGTAGAAGGCTGCACTGAGGTCTAACAGAATTAAAATGGCACAGTTACCAGAGTCAGAAGCAAGCAGTAAATCATTTGTTACCTTTAAAAGTGCAGATTCAGTGCTGTGAAATGCCATAAACCCTGACTGAAAGACTTCAAATATATTATCTCTATTCAGAAATGGGACTAGCTGAGAATATATAACTTTTTCCAAAACTTTGGAGAGGAAAGATAGTTTTGAGATAGGTCGGAAGTTACTGTAATCCCTGTGATCTAGTTTTTGTCTTTTTAAAAGAGGTTGGACAATAGCATGTTTGAAACAATAAGGAACTGTGCTGGTACCCAGTGAAGAATTTTTTATGGATAAAACACTATGCTGCAGAACATTAAATATTTCTTTAAAAAGTTTGAGGTGATTGCATCAAGGGGAGATGTGGTGTGTTTCATATGGGAGACTATATCTTTAAGGCAGGGCAGTGTGACAGGTTCAAAGTGATTAAAAGTGTCTGTGAATGCCTGATGGAGAGAGAGGTCCATAACAGAGCTAGTAAAACAAGACCTGATGTTTTCTATTTGATCAATAAAATAGCTTAAGAAACTCTCACATGGTTCAACAGATGCTTCAGGACCTTGAGCCACACGAGTGTTCACTAAAGTGTTAATTGTACTGAACAAACTATTAGGTCTGTGAGAATTTTTTGAAATGATATCTGCAAAGTATTTTGTTCTTGCTATCCTAACATTTTCTTGAAATTTGGAGAGTGAGATTTTCAAAATATCATAAGATATTTGGAGCTTGTCACTTTTCCATTTTCGCTCAGCTTTCCTACAATCCCGCCTTAAAGCCCGCATTGTATCATTTGGTCATGGCTGGGATTCGGGTCAAGTTCATCTGAGTTTTAAGGGAGCAGCAGAGTCAAGAATAGTTGAGGAGGTAGAATTAAACATTGAAACTGATTCCTCTAACAACTGCAGAGGAGTGATGAGATGACGTGCATGACCAGGCATCTATGAACTGGCCAGCTGTAGAGGAGTTTATACTGCATTCTGGCTGCAGTAGGTTGACACGGCGATGTGAAATTGAAAATAATTGGTTTATGGTCTGAGATGATAGAATCTTCATAGTCAATACTGTAAATACAATGACCTAATGATAGCACAAGATCAAGAGTATGACCATGTTCATGAGTAGGACCCATTACATGTTGAATCAAATTAAAAGAGTCCAGTAACTGAGTGAACTCAGTAACCATAGGCTTGGATGGACAACAGACATGAATATTAAAATCACCCAGGATCAAAATTCTATCAGATTTAGCAATAATTAATGAGAGGAAATTTGAGAATTCGTTAATAAATTCCATGTTAGGTTAGGGAGGGCGATACACTAAAACACAAATCAATGACTTCACAAGCTCAAGTCTCATCATCTGTAGTTCAAAGGTTGAGTATTCTTCAGTAGGGAGCTCCCGGCATTTAAACGAGTTTTTAAATATTATCACAGTTTCTCCACCTCGTCCCATTTTCTAAAACTAATGAAGTCACAGTTTGCAGGAGCGAGTTCTACAAGAGGACTAATTTCGTTGATACCAACCCATGTTTCAGTTAAGAACAGAAGGTCCCGGATATAAAAAAAAAATCATTTAGAATAAATGTCTTATTGGACACAGATCTCGCATCAATCAACGCCATCTTTATCTGAGTATTTACTTTTGGCGATATCAATACATTTTCTTATGAATGCTTTAATTAGAATAGTGAGATATCAATATATTTTCTTTTGAAAGGCAGATATACCACTGTTTAATCCGATTCTTTTTCATCATTCCACTGAATTCAGCCTTGTGGAGTGTATATAATTTGAAGCACATTAACATGAGCATGCGTTTCAGAGTATTAAAAAGCCCTAAGGCCTTCACGAGGATAATGAAAAATGGCAGTAGAAGACATTATTGTCAGAACTTTTAGATACTCTTCCAATGGCTATGAATTTTTTCTTTTTCTCAGTCAGGTTGTGCATGCACATGTACATGTGGTGTACATGTATTTGTATGCATCTATGCCACTAAAATTCAGTGCCAGAGAAAGTGTACGGGTCCTCCTAAGGCTGACCCTCTAGAATATTTATGATCCATGAGACATAATGAGAGAAGTAATGATGGCCAAGTCAGTAGGGGTGAGTAAAGGGTAGAGTGGCTCAGTGGTGTGAGGCATAGCAGAGTTTACATTGTCACAGGAGAATACACACTTAAAACCAGACTTAACCCATCCATCAAAGCATCATGCTCATTATCCTCAACAATTACCTCTACTCTCTGCTCTCAAGCATTTAGATAGGATAAGTCTAAATGCTTGTGCTCCATGTATTTTTTTATGGGCAATTACAGTTGCACGTATGCAACTGTATTCACAATTGAACCACAGATATGCATAAAAGTAATTATTGGCAATCCACACCATCTGCTTTTAGTTTGTAAAGCTTTATGCGATTCTTTTCCATTTTCATTTATACATGAATGAATTTGCTGCTGCAGGGGGGAAAAAAACAATTAAAATCAATGAAATTTATTTGTAAAATTATGCTGTTATCAAAGCATCTCAGGTCTGTTGGAAAGTCAGACTTTACAGCAACTCTTTGAATTTCTTTACATAGATCACAACATTGGTAAGACGTAAGAGGCCTATTGTCTTAATGCAAGGTTAGAACAGTCTGTATAGTATATTCTAACCAATAACTGAATGTCCTTTATTCAGTGTGCTTAGCAATGGTACATCTTGTAAGAACAGGGAAGATCTAAATGGTGAATAGAGGATTGAGTTACATACAAGATGGCAGTCAAGAGGAACAAAGGCAACGTAATGGATATTTGTTGAAGTTCTTGCATTGACTCAGACACTAGATTGAGTCACTAGATTCAGAAACAAGATTCACTAGAATCAGTCTGCTAAGTACATACTAAATACACTAATGAAGCAAGCCTTTTATACAGCCATGCTTCAAGCAAAAAAAAAAATCATATGTACACACACACACACGCACACACACACACACACACGGCAGCTGGTCAATATTTTTCTCTTGTTTAATTGTTTATTTATTTCTCATTCCCACTGAAGGAGCAGGTTATTGGCTTTAGCCTGGAGGGGAGTACAGTGCTTAGATGGATGGCATCACAAAACTGGTTTCTATGGGTGCACCATAAATATGAGTGACAGCTTGTTCACTGAAAGGTGCACATGTAGTATCTGAGTGTGCTGTAGAAAATCGCAGCCCAATAATTTGTGGTCTTCACGTTGTCTGAATCTTTAGTATCTGTTCTAGTGTCTCAAAATTCAATTTGTCATGCAAACTCTTGTTCGAATTAACCATTCTTTTCTAAATTGGCACAAGATGTGTGCAGTATATTGCAGTTAGAATGGAGAGAATAGAACTCTTTATCGAGTTGGGATTAAATATGCACAACATTGGAGGCTGTGTTCGTTGGTAAAGATTTTGTTCTTTTTGCATAATGAGTAATTACTCAGTCTGCAACAGCAATGGGGAAATATATAGGCATGTATGTTTTGGACTTGTACATACCAAATTTGCATAACAAGACAGAAAGGAGCCCTGACAGTGAGGATGCTTACATATTCATTGGACCTCGTATCACGTGGTACTGCATGTTAGGTACTTGTATTTGGCAGCAGCATCCTGAGTATAAGTACACTGACTTCACTCAAACAGCTTTAACACTTACTACATGATAATGGTGGCTAGAAACACTACCATGAATTATGCGTAGACATTATAAAATAATAAATGCTCAACTTTTTTTTCAATTTTTGTCATTTTGAAACACATTTTACGTTAAAGCAAGTACAAACTGTAAATCTACCCAGCATTAATCTTGATTTATTGTGCAGTACAGCCTTTTCAGTTCACATTGGCCATGAAGCCTGGAGGCAATTCATATTAGCTTTGTTGAAGCAAAACTATACTGTTGTGGCAAAATATTAGCCTACAAACACATTATCCCTCTTTTTATTTTAAACCTATCTACATAAGAAACATTTTATGTGAGTAGTATAATGCTTTGGGGTTTTTTTTTAACTCACTACCCCCACCCAATCTAAAAAGGTAGTCACATCCATACTCAGTAATAGCTAATACTTTAACATTAAATACTTTGTACTCGGTTTGATCTTGGTAAAATTGGTATCAGTGCGCCTGTATAATTTATTTTATTAATTCTTGTATAAATGGTCTTACGAGTTGTTTCTTGATACTTTTTTGGATTTGTTATGTAAAAATACAAATAAGAACACAAGTAAGACGGAGCTAGACAAGTTAAGGAAACAGACACCATCCATAGCCATCATTATACTTTATTAGATAAAAGCTGAAGTCTCATCTCTCATGCACGCTTTCTGTATGGCTGTGTGCAGTCTGCTGTGGAGCAGTAATTAAGAATGAGCTGTTTCCCATGATTCTGAAATTAAGGCTTAGTTAAGGCTGTGTCTGTGGAAGAAGAACAACATTAATGGAGTATTAGCAGTGATGCCTGATATTGTTCCACATGTGTAGTCTCTCATTAAGAGTGGAAATGAAGGCCCACCTCGCTGCCTGACAAAGCCGCAATGCACCCAGACAGAAAGCAGTGACACGCCTGCGTATTTTCTGCCAACAATAGTTAGTTACCAGCAAAAGCCCACTTCAAACCCCTGAAAATAACAATTAATTACATATGACAATGTTGTTTTAATAAGATGTCATCCTAGAGTTGCATTGTTAATGTGTCTTGATCTGATGATGGTTGGTCAGTGTAACATGTTTCTCATATGTTTCTCAATGATGAATAAATATCAACCACTAATATGCCTTTGCTTTCTCTGCACACTTTTTGCTTTAAAATAGAGTCAAATAATTGCCAAAATTTGGAAATGGAAATACGTAGCTATTCATGACTACCTTTCTGGTCCTCTTCATTCCTGATGACCAACAGACTGAAAAGACACTAACACACAAATGCAATGAACTCCAAGTATCAGAATGCTCTCTCTAAAGTAAAGTGAGCAACTAATACCACAAGTATTGCTGTGTGTTATAGACTATTGTATATAGGTATTACTAGAGAAAGCCAGCAGCCAGTGCTATAAAGCACAGAACCAAATAAACATGCACTGAATGTAATTGCTATTTAGCTTGCCCTCTGACCTCCCTGTGAATTATTTAGTTTTCATATCCAAAAAATAAATATAAAAATAAAATATAAAAAAGTGATGAAAATAAAACTTGAAAATGAAACTCGTTTCTCCAAAAAAAGGCTTTGCTTTATTGCAACCTTAGGCTACAGATTGAAGAATCACATTTTTGAAAATGTCCCAAAGCAGCTTTGCAAAAATCTGGATGTAGATTTAGATATCTAATGAGCAACGCAGAGGCAATAGTGGCAAGGAAAAAAATTGCTTAGAAGACATGAGGAAGAACTTTTAAGAGGAACCAGATTCAAAAGGGAGTTATCCTCTGGATAGTGTGATAGATCATTACAGTATGCAGTCATATAAAGTAGGGAGACAATACTAAATGTTTTAAAATGGTACAGAATGCATTTCACAGCAAGCCTTTTTTTGTTTGTTTTGCAAACAAGGCAAATAGTTTCCTGTGAAATAAAGCAACACAAACTATTACATGTAATGGAAAATGTAAGATTTACAGACACATTACATCTTATTTTTTGTAATGGGTCTAGATTCACTGCCACTTTGATGAGAATGAAGTAGTTAGTGAAGATGAAGTAATTAATTAATGCTGTGAATTATTGATATTATGCTCTCTGTATCCCAGTATTTCTCTTCCTCCAACTCCTGCTATCTCTTTTTTCTGTTTCTCTTAATAAATTACCTTTCTCTCTCTCTCTCTCTCTCTCTCTCTCTCTCTCTCTGTTCGAACAGGTGGATAAGTGAAATGCCAACCACTCAGCCTCGCCTGATGCTGCAAGACTGAATATCTCTCACTCTGTCATCCTTTACAGACTGCTATTTTATGATGCACTGAAGATCCATTGAAGCCAGAGCCAATTTTACTTCGCACGGGGTCTTTAATTGACCCAAAACATGTCTAATTTTGTGCCACTCTGGTGCAATACATGTACAGTATATGTACAATAGTAGCCCATCCACAAAATCACAAGAGACATTTCCCAGTCATGTTCAATTAACATATACTGAATGCCTCTAAAGAACAGGCACATAAAATAATAGAACATTCCTCAATGGTTGAAATTTTACTAATGCAGAGAACCATGTGGAGTATTCAGTAGAGACACGTCATTTGATTGAGTGTATAAAGAGCGTAAGCCATAATAATGACCATAATGAAATAAGAATACTGAAAGGTCAATGGCATATCAAGAAAAGGTAATTGAGAACTGCAGCTTTAAACTGTTCTCCCTGATAAGCCATTCCACAGCAAGAGCAATGGGACCCTCCTCAATATTTTCTTTCAACTCTGGAGTGAGGGCCTGAAATTGGTCTCCAATTAAAGAGATTGTATTTAATTCTGGGCCAAGCTATATTGAAATCATTGTCCCATTAATTGGACTATAGGCATGTTCTGTTAGAACCGAATAGCACCAGAACCTCCTTGAATGAAGTAATTAACATTGGGAGACCCTGTTGAGGTGTAGGTGGGTAAAATTGCACAATATTTTTATTCTGCCTATCGGAGCATTATCTAAAAACATTTATCAAGACAATATCATGATCATACTATTTAGAGTGGGCCAAACAATCCGAAAATGTAATTTAGCTTGGGATTGTAGGTGGCCTTATTTTCAATAGCTTGTGTGGTGTTGATGCCAGGACAATCAGGCCAGGCAATATGAGCACAGTATAAACCACATCACAGTAGATGATTGAAGCAATGAAAAAGTATGTCTCGTAACTGGAGTACACATAAGAAGCCAGTATGTAATATTGTTCCTTTAGTTGTTAGTTAGGTAATGAACTGAGGTGTAGTTAAGAGAAATTAATGTAGATAATGGCTTTGCTCGAGGAGGTAAATGCTCTGAATTTGTGAATTTTAGTAAATGAGAGAGATTCAGTTGTAGCTCTAAATTACCCTGCAATATGTGAAGGCCTGAGGAAGAACTGCTTGAATTGTCAAATACATTGTCTGAGACATACTGATTGGAGTGTATTTTATTGTTGACATAGGCAACTGCTAATTAGTTTAGTGCTGTTGGTCCATTAATGCCCCCAAAGAAGGGCAAGTGATGATGACAGCTCACACAGGGTCAAAAACTCCCCAGACTCAAAAAGCAGATAATGACAACCACTGTAGATACCATTGAAACCCATAGACAAAGTGATGTGTAAAAATTCATGTCTTTTGACTGAGAAGGTTACAGTGAGCCAGGATGGGAAGAGGTTGTAGTGTGGTACCTCAGAGTTAGAAATTAAAGCACAATGCAGCCAACCTTGGAATGAGGAAGGTAAGCTTGGACAGAAATTTAATAGAGGAACGAGAAAAGGTGATAGAAAGGATAGAGGTGTAAGGAAGGGTTGAGATGTAAGGGAAGGGTGTTGGAAGGTAGGACTGAAAAGGGGTTGTTAGGATGAAAAAGGAAAGGGTTTTGAGAAGACTATGTTGGGCTCAGAGGTCCTAGAGGGATTGCAGTATGTAAGGGAGTGTGATAAGGGACAGAAATAAAATAAAGAAGTGGTCAGGATGGTAGGAATTTGGGCCAACTGGCATCAGACTGAAGGGGGTCATGCCAGAATGACAATTCATCTGAGAACTTTAAGCATAGACATGAAGCAGCTTGCATAAAGAGGCAAAGTAAGTTGCAAAGTTATATTTGTTACAGATTAGTGGCCATTTGTGGCTGTTATATGGGGTGATGATGACATATAACTGAAGGGGCGAAGGAAACAGATGCAGGAAGATGGTGGCTAGAAAATATAAGACAATATAGTCTGTTTGAAAATATAATATAGTTTGAAAATATTTATTTCAAAAGCATTTAAACAATATGGAGTGTTTTGCACCAGCTTCTTGAGGCAACAACAGTGTCTTAATTCCCAGTGAGTCAGGATGACTGTGGCAAGAAAGGATTCCCTTTTCTGGATCTGGAAGTCATCAAGATACCAACGTATTAGATAGGGTGGGATCATTATACCATAGGTGAGGAGACAAGTTGTTGATAGATTAACAATCACCAGTCAATCAAAGAAAACTGAGCAGGACTGTAAGAGTAGAATACAGAGGGGACAGGAGATTGTGGGCCTCAGGATTATAGGACGACTGACTGGAAAGGGGTTGGAATGAATAACAACAGGAGATTGGATGAAGAGAGCTTGGAATGAAAGAGAAAGAGGAAGCTTGGGATAAAAAATGGAGGGGTGAGGGTGTATAAGAAAAGGGAGGGTTTGAGGGAACAAAAAAACACTCTTTGAGTACAAGCAAAGGGGATTCCCCTGTTCTTTGAAACCTTCTGCATTTTGGCAGTGGTCTTTGTGGATTTGGAGGAAGAAGCACACAAAACATCAGAGCTTTAGAGATTTTAGGATGCAGTTGCCGAGTCTGTGGACGTGGAGACGTCAGTGAATGCTTCCACAAGGACCAATACTAGTACAGGCATCAGATTCTGATGAGCCCAGATTAGATGGAGTAGCTGGCAATGTCAAAATAGGCATCAGCAAGGGTAGTGGGCAAGAGGAATCAGGAGAATGGTGGCAGCTGGGGAAGGGCTTGTCAATCAATGCCTTGAAGTCTCTTTCCATAATGAGATATCAAAATGTACTTTATCATAAATTTTAGCCTACTACTATATTGCAGTTTGTACATAAACTTTGTCACAGGGAACAGAAGGGAAGTTTCTCCCAAACTTCAATTATTTTGTAAATACATTTTGTGTTACAAGAGACTGCTCCCCTGCCATTGGTTCCCAGGGGCAAATGATGCTGACATCTCTCATAATGAGAAATATAAGCAGCTACTAATGGCCCTGCATACAAACCCTCCAAACAATATCTGTTTGTTAGCATAGAAAAATCATTATTTTTCAACATACTTTCCTTATTACCGCCATGATCAATACACACCAGCATGGAAGAATGAATATTGGACTCTGCTGTGCTGCATGTGGCTTTATTGTATCAAAACTGACCAATAAAAATAAAGTTGAGCAATAAGAACCAAAACCTAGCATATTCTTTCTGCACTTCTAGCCTCATGAAATGGTGTACAGTGCATTACTGGGTGTTATCAGGGTTTATTTTGTTGCTGTTATATAGTGTTTATTGCCAGAACACTTCAAAAGAATAGAAGATGTATTAACCTCATTAACTTCATGTTACGCTCACTCCATACTCTCTCCCCAAAATCTAAGTCAGGATATCTCACACCCCTTTAATCAAATGCATGCATCTGGCACTTACTGTAATATTTTTTTTAATATTAAAAGAGTGTCAGAGAGATGGATAAAGAAAGAAAGATAATTTTAATATTAACTCGCAGGAGCCACAACATGTGTCATGTAAACGGGCGTTGTAGACGGATGTAAGTGCGGGAAAGGAGTTTATTTAAGAAAACAAACAAGCATACATTCCAAATCGGCGGGCAAACTCGTAATCGTTAAACATGCAGAGGGTAGTGCGATGAGCGAACAGACTAGACCAGGCAAAGACAGATTCAAAAACCAGATTAAACAAACTTGGG
>JAOTRR010000002.1:13106164-13124845 GCA_028570945.1 Gogo arcuatus
ACCTTTGAATAGTTTTAGACCAAACTTCGTAGCATCTTTAGTACTTTTAGGAACAACATTTTCTTTCATAATTTTGTAATTCCTCTTCACTTACAGTGACAAAGTGATTGGCAGCCGTTTTAACCGAGTCGCTCTAGGTGATTATCGAGAAATAGTCCGAATTTCTCGACCAATCGGCACGCGCGATTTTCTATAATCACCTGAGTATTTATACTAATTGATTTTAATAAGACTATTCTGATTTGATACTTGAGCTCGGTACACTGGGCCACACTAAAATTAGCCTGTTAACATAATTCTTTCAATTTCTTTTGCTTAGCGGTGGGAGTTCAAGCACCCCCAGCCCTTCCTCAGGACCAGAGAGTTCCTCTGGCAGGAGGGACACACGGCCTTCGCCACCAAGGAGGAGGCTGCAGAGGAGGTTAGACATGAGTCTATTGTGCTACTGCAGTTGCATTTGTAAATAAAACCTCCTTCAGTGTGTGCATTTATGTGTGCGTTTGTGAGAACAGGTTCTACAGATTTTGGACTTGTACTCACGGGTGTACGAGGAGCTCATGGCCATCCCTGTGGTTAAAGGCAGGAAAACGGAGAAAGAGAAGTTTGCAGGAGGAGACTACACCACAACCGTAGAGGCCTTTATCTCAGCCAGTGGAAGAGCCATTCAGGTCAGTGCTCACTTTTCTGGTAAGATTACCTGCACATGAAAATTATACAGTTGTCCTCTTTGAAATTAGATGATTTTATCTGTTCTTAAATGAAAAGCCCATTAGAGTTAGTTTATAAACTAGGAGAGAACCTGAAGTTAAATCTGTTGCTATGTGTTCTCCCAGGGTGCCACATCACATCACCTTGGCCAGAACTTCTCTAGGATGTTTGAGATTGTGTTTGAAGACCCAAAGATGCCTGGTGAGAAACAGCTGGCCTATCAGAACTCATGGGGTATAACCACACGCACCATTGGTGTCCTGACCATGGTGCATGGAGACAACATGGGCCTGGTGCTGCCACCCAGAGTGGCCTGCCTGCAGGTACCAACTACTCAGACTCAGTGAAGCTTCTCTCAGTAATTCTGAAGTTTCTTACATGTTCATGTTTGGTTTTTTTCAGGTCGTCATCATTCCCTGTGGTATCACAGCCTCTCTGCCTGAGGCTGAGAAGGAGCTCCTGTTGGCTCAGTGCTCCAAGTATCTCTCCAGGCTGCAAAAAGCAGAGATCAGGGTGAAGTCTGACCTTCGTGACAACTACTCCCCTGGCTGGAAGTTCAATCACTGGGAGTTGAAGGTGAACTTTAGGTGATCCTTAGCATTCTCGATACTCCTCTGAGTTAATGTAATAATTCTATCAATGTTTTATTTCTTGAATCCAGGGTGTGCCAATTCGTTTGGAGGTTGGACCTAAGGATCTGAAGCAGAACCAGTGCGTGGCAGTGAGGAGAGACACAGGAGAGAAGATTGTCCTTCCAGATGAGGAGCTTGAAAAGAAAATTAAACACCTGCTTGAGGAGATCCAGGACAACCTCTACAAAAGGTACACACTCTTGTGTACATAAACATACAACTAATTACAAGAACACATCTATGTGTATTATCATGCATGCTTCCAACATCATATATTAAGAGCAATAGGTCCTTTAGACTCCTATGACAATGTTCTTTTATAATAATAATTAAAAAGTATGTGTACTATTCAAGGGCTTCTGCTGATCTGAAAACACACATGGTGGCAGTTGACACTATGGAGCAGTTCCAGAAAGAGCTGGACCAGGGAAAGGTGTGTATTTCATTCAGTTGTGACTAAACTGAGCTGTGTCTGTTGTCTAATTTATGGAAAAGCAATGGCCAAAACTAAGCAATGTACACTAACAAAGTGTGTTCTTAATGGTTCACAGATTGTGCAGATTCCATTCTGTGGAGGCATTGACTGTGAGGACTGGATAAAGAAAACCACTGCAAAGTAAGAGACTATCACTACCTAATCTCAACCATGTCTACTTATTATCCCATTATGTCACAGAAAATATATTGTATCTGGCCTAATTAGCATTAAGAGTACTTCTGTATTCTGCTCATAGGGATCAGGATCTGGAGCCAGGTGCACCTTCAATGGGAGCTAAGAGTTTGTGCATACCCTTCCAACCACTAAAGACCGTCCAGCCAGGCCAGATGTGCGTCAGCGGCAAAGAGCCAGCCCAGTACTACACCTTATTTGGTCGCAGTTATTAAGAGAAGGGTTTCTTTAAAACCAGTCTACCTGAATCCAGGCCAAATTAGAGTCTAAAGCATCTTAGAATTGACAAATTTACTAACATGAGTTTTAGAAAACCACTGTTCCTTTTACATTAATCCCTAGTCATGGTGGAGTCATCTGCTTCTCTCTGAGTAAAGATTCCCACTGTCGTCTGACTGGTAACTCAGGACATATTTGTGTGAGGCACAGACAGTACACACATACTGTTCTGCTGTCAGATATTGAGGCAGAGACTCTTGACTGGTCTCTGTGATTAGACCTATCCTGAAATATTAAACTCTCTATATCTTTGTTTTTGGGTTTTCTCATCTGTATCATTGAGGTGATTCATAAAACAAAAAGCTTGTCTATAATAAAGGGATCGTTTTTTCTGTTGTGTTTTGTGGCCTGATTGCAATGTTTGTTCTTCTCTTTTATACTTAAAATGTTGACAGGGTGAATACCTTGTATTCATACATACACTGTATGGTCATAAGTATGTGGGCACTTGACCATCACACCCATATGTGGGTTTTCCCCAAACCATTGGTGGTGAAGACACCCTGATTGTTGCAGACTACCTGGCCATTAAGAGCTGGGTAGCCTTTCCAGGAGTAGAACGCCACCTCGTTGGATGGTCTTGCAGTCGGTATCAGGGTGCTGTAGATCACACCAATGACCTGGAGAATGTTGGCAATGGTTTGGAAGCCTTTGATTGGCTCTGGCAATCTCCTCTGGCATGGTTGGAAAGGTCATCCTCTCAGCAAGGTATAACAGCACCTGGGTTAAAGCTGTCACAGCTCTGCTGATGGATACCTTGCTGAGACCAAGGTCATCTCCCAACACTACATAAAAGCTGGCTGAGGCATAAAAATGCAGTGCAGCTTGGACTTAAGACGAAGTTACGGCTGGTGATCCTCACCAGATGAGGGTGAACAAAATCAATTAACTCTTGAATTTTGGCATGAGTGAGGTGATACTTTTGGATGATTTGCTCATCCAAAAGTACCTCAAGCGGGTTGAAAAGTGGTGCGTATGAACACATTCACTTCATTATGGCACCTGCGATGTCGATTCAATTCAGTAATGTGCTGTAATGCTGCCATTGTTCTAAGGGCTTCACATGTTACCACATCATTTATAAGGAACAGGAAATGGCACACTTAAATAGTTAATTGAGTTAATTAGTTAATTGAGAGGTAGTTTTCATTGGTGGGCATATGTAGCCAGATGGAATTGTTTTTGGCAGCAGCTGTTTGAGATAATGAACAGAATGTTTTAGGCTATGTTAATTATCTGTTATGTATTTGAGATTATTTTATATTATTATACATTATATTATTTTAATACCCAATCATGTCTTGACACTTTTTTATACCTCATTTGGATTGTTCTGTTTATAATACCTGATCATGGTTTAGAACTGTGAGTGACCACATGGTTTTGTTTTCTAGCAGTAGCATTTCTCATCTTGTCCAATAATTGCTTATTCTACTTGAAACTACATAAAATTGCTTCATAGCTACATGTTTTGGGTATAAAAATTCAAATCCAGTTCAAGTGTCTGTGTGAAGATAGAAGGTTGATGGATTCAAATACTTTTAATTTCAATTCACTCAAGGAATGCCAACATGGCTGTTTTAAAGCAACACTATGCAACACTTTGCCTTACAGTAACCAACAGGAATAAAAATCCATTACAAACACCAACAACAGCACAGTTGGCCCTGATAAAAGGCGTAGTAGCATTCTAACTTTTGTCTTTTGGTGATCTAGTTGATGATATTGTGCTGTGAAAGCTTTTTTTAAAAACATTTTCGCAGGGTGGTCTGATCCAGACGACAGAACTGCATAGTGCGTAGCCTCGCTGGCTAGTTGGAATGCAGGCGTGTTTATCTGGCCTTCACATGCCCATATACCATAAATCAATTTGAAGATGATACCAGTACTAGTTGACTGTAAAAACATGCTTAAAAACTGGCAAATTGTTGCTTTCATGCATATAGTGTTTTCAGAATACATATTTACAGGTAGAGTCTATTTCACTAAATGTATTGTAATAGCTAATAGTTCTTTTTTTTTTCTTCTCCAAGAGGCATATTGTTTTTGGCAATTGCTATTTGTAATTTTTTTATTGTTATATGATTACAATATGAATAGCTTAAATAATAAATTAATAATGTAATATCATCAGAACTGTCATATTTAGGCATAATATTACAAGTTTGTGAGTTTTTGCAAGCTTCCCACTGTGAAAGTCAGACCAAACACTAGTTCAAACTACGGTGGTTCAAACCAATATGGTTCAAACTACTGTGGTATGTACAAGGTACGATAGTTTTAGGAAACTCTTGTACTTCAGATGTTAGTTTAACAATGCATTGTAGCATACTAGTTCAATGCTAACTTCCATCGTTGTAAGGGAAACACTCTCCTGCACAGATCCCTGACCTCAACCCCACTGAACATCTTCAGGATAAATTGGAACACCAACTGTATACCAGCCTTCTCCCCTGACTTTACTAAAGCTCTAGTAGCTAAATGAGCAAATTCCTTCACAAATGACTGAAGGCTGTTATAGCAGCAAAGGAGGGGGCAAAGTTTAGAATGGGATGTTCAACAAGCCCATATGAGTATGATGGTCAGGTGTCCACATACATTTCAGTTTACTTTTCAGGCTTTCCAGTAGATTTTGAAGCATGGCTGTGGAGATTTGTGTCTATTCCGCCACAAGAGCATTTTTAAGGTCAGGCACTAATGTCAGCTGAGGAGGCCCAGGGCATATTGGCGCTCCTATTCATCCCAGAGGTGTTCAATGGGGTTGAGGTCAGGGCTCTGTCCAACCTTGGCAAATCATGTCATCATGGACCTAGCACTGTGCACAGGACCATTTTCATGCTAGAAAACGTCATGCTACAGCATACAAAGACATCTTATACAATTGTGTGCTTTCAACTTTGTGGCAACAGTTTAAAGAAGGCTCACACATGGATGTGGTGGTCAGGTGTCCACAAACTTTTGGTCAAATAGTCTAGTTGGACTACCTACTCTAGGCGTGAATGTGTGTAAAATGGTGTCCTACAATGGACTGGCATCCTATCCATGGTGTGTTCCTGCCTCATACACTGTGTTCCCAGGACAAGCTCCGGATCCACCACCACCAGTATAAAGCGATTACTGAAGATGAAAGAATGAATAATCATTTTAAAGGGAGCTAATCAGATTGCTTAAAACATTCTCAAAAAATGTTTCTGTTTCTGGAAATAGACACGTCTCTAATAATGAACTGGGTGGGTACACCTTATGTAATGCTATTTCAAAAATGTCAGTGAAGCTAATTAGGGGACTGACTATTCACATACCTGTGCTAGGTGTGTGTGTGTGAGTGAGTGAGAGAGAGAGAGAGAGAGAGACTGATTTGTGCTCATCCTTTGCTCCTCCTGTTTGCGTCAGAGTCTCAGCGGCGCGGAAGCATTTGCTCAAAACATCGCACACCTGTGTGTTAATCCTCAGCTGCAATAAAGGTATGTACACTTTGTTTTCTTTTATGTTTTCATAAATTTAACATCATCTTGTATATGATACCGGTTTGATTAGTGATGGTTCCTGCAGCTTAGACTCCGATAGGAACTGATACTTGACTCTAGAGTCGCAGTTCCTTAGAAAATTATAAGGTACTGCTCATGAATTAAAGCTCACATTAGTACAGGAGAAACCTGGTGCTCAGGAGTAAGATATCACCTGGCTCACTATTAAGCTACAAATCAAGCTTAAATAAATAAATAATAAACAATGAAGTTAATATATTTAACAACTTACACAAACGGTCCTAATGACATTAAACAGACTAAGTACCAGCTATCTGTGAGAGGTGTGTTTGCACATGTCTCTGTTTCATTTTCTTTGAACAATATCACTGAGCTGAGGTCATTGTCAAGTGAAATGCCAAGACTTGATCTGTTCAAAAACTCCGACCAGAGAAAGCGAAAGTGTGCTGCCATCACCAAGTAAAAATGCTTTAAAAAGTATTTGCATAGTAAGAAAAAAACTGTACCTGACACAAGTCTGTTGTCAGAGGCCACATTTTATTTATTCTTAGTTGCTCATATCTAGGTTTTTTTTTTAAAAAGTGCTGTTATTTATCCAGCTGTGGGGCTGCAGTGGCTCAATGGTTTAGGCCCCAGCACCACCAAGCTACTGCTGTTGGTCCCATGGGCAAGGCCCTTACCGCTAGTGGCTCAACCTAACCACATCAACCCCACATTAAAGTGGGGGGAAAAGATGCAAGGAGAAGAAGTCTGTTATTTATTCATCTGGCACCTAGTGCGTGTAATATACAGATTTAAGATGTCATCACATTCAATTATATAAAAATTATTTCTAAAAGAAACCCAAGATATTATATAAATTTATATGTTGATGTAAAATTACTTCATTAGGCTGTGTGAACCCCAGTATGTACTTCGCTGTCTCCATCTCTTTCTGTCTTCTATTCCTGGAAATTCGACCTTAATACAGAAAAGGCAATGCAGGAGCTCATACAGTCAGAGGAAGCAAGTGTTTGGCTTCACATGCTCAGATGAAATACAATGGCAACTTCCTGTTTTCTTTCTACTCGAAAGAACTTCCCACAATATCTGACGTGTATAGTCACCACAAATAAAAGGACTGAGTTAAAGAAGTGAGGCCTAGCTTCCACAATGAGGAGCTTTGACTGAAAACATGGACATGTACTAATCACAGAGGAGCTGCTTATATATTTGCTGAAAGTTTAGAAGAACTATGAGGGAGAAGATATGAAAACATCAGCTTGAAGACCCCAGTGGATTATTTTACCTCTTTTAACCTTTGCATTAGGTTTTTATTGCACAGATTCAATGAGAGCGGTGTATTTGGAAAAGTGTGAGTGTGCAGCAATGGAGAACCTCAGTGAAGATGGTTTAGAGAGATGTGAAGAGTTTGGGGGCTGGTCCACCTGCAGCTCTGAACACTGGGATGAGGATCACAGGGACAGCAGTGGCTTTGGGGATTGGACTAGTTTTAAAGAAGGTCTCAGTGAAGAGAGTGATTCTGCATACTTATTGTTTCAGGAAGGACAAACGTCTGGCCATGAACACAAGGTAATTTTTTATACTTCAGCTATGGTGTATGACATGTTTGGCCACTAAACGGAAGCTCTTTTCTTCATAGTTCTTCATAGATCGTTCTCTTCATAGGCGTCATTTCTTCTTATAGTCATGATCAATAGGACTTTTAAAGTTCTTTTCATGCATACAAATTTGCCAGTAAATTTCTAATATGTTACAAGAGTTCTGTGGATATTTTGAGGTTTTAAAAGGACAGTGCACTGGTGAGAAACTTTCTGCCCATGCTACAGTAAACACACCAACATCCATTACAGTTGCATTTGTAATTGCCACTAAATATGGTTACACACCCAAAACTCAGTGTGAATCAGTGTTCTTACTGAAAATTGAGTCTTTTAAACATTTTAAGTAAAATAAATGATGCAAATTGTAACCTTACATTACAGGTGTTTAGCAGACACTCCTATCCAGAGCAATGAGCACACCCACACAGCACCTGAGGAGTAGATGCCTTATTCAAGGACACTTTAGCAATGGATTTTCCTGCCAGTCCAGGGAATCAAACTGGTGACCCTTTGGGCCCAAGGCTGATTGTCTAACCTTTAGGCCATGGTTGCCCCAGCCATAGCCTAAAAAATAAAATGTATATTGCAGAAATGGCGAAGCAAAATAATTACCATTAGAAATAATAGTAATAATATTTTTAAAAAACATTAAACATACACTCAAAAAATGCTTAATTGAACACCCTAAAATGTTCTTCAGTTCATCTATGTAGAAACTTACGACAGAATGTTTGTATCAGCTTATCACCCATTTGATAAGCTAAGAAGCCTTGATTGTGCAAACAGCCCTTTGCAAATCTTTTGCTCTGAGTGTAGGTTTTGATATTAATCTTGTTGTGAATTAAAGTAGAACAGTATGCAGTCAGACAGTGGAAAGGCTAACAGTACTGAGTGTGTGAAAATGTACAGGACAGTATGAGAACATTATCTTTATATGAGCAAAAAAAGACAGTTAGGTGACATGCAAAGCAACAACTTATAATTACAGTAGTAATTCTTGGGAAGTGAAAATCTCTGGAGAATACAAATTACACATACAATGAAGCAGAAACTTTCATTCAGAGTTAGTGTATTAGGATTCTAAGTCGAAACCTTTTAGAAGACAAGAACCATTAATTAACCAAAGCATTACTATTTTTCCCCTTATCCCTTGAGTGTTTTTTTTCTAATACAGTAATGCTTATGCACTAATTCTACAACTATGGGGAAAATTCTTCAGGCCCATAAAAAATGCTGATAAATAGTATATAATTTTTTATAGCTATCTGAAAATGAAACTTAAGTATTAAAAAAACATTTAAAACTAAACTGCTCCACATAAAGTGATCTAAATCAAAGTGCATGGAAAAATGTTTTGATTACTGAAGCTTGTGTATGTGCAGGTAGAGAGGGGTGATGAGTCCTGGACTACAATCCATGATTGCTTTCATGTTGAGGAGATGGCGAGAGATACAGACATGATGGATGTCCTGCCACTGTCACAGCTACTACACAACTCCACACACACACCTGCTCCTCCAGCAGTACTATTAAGGTGAGACTTGATTTGTGTATCATAAAAGCTCAAATACACTGTCAACTAATGGAATGTGTTCTGCTTCTTTCTGGTTCTTTCAATCTGTGTTCTGCTTCTTTCTTGGTCCAGAAAGGGTGCCAGCTTTTACTACAGTCTGCTGTGTGAGTCGAAGCCTCTGAGCATCATGGGTCCTAAACAAAACTTGTATTCCTACAAGCAGCTCACTGACACACTACAGATCAATCAATCCAACACTTTACAGGTAAGCAAAGAGAAAGTACAGACACATTTACTACTGTTAAATAGTTGATAGGTGATAATAATAATAATAATAATAATAATAATAATAATAATAATAATATCATCTGAAAAGGTTTGGATTAATCTGGCAAACATGCAACCTAGTAAGACCAGAAAAGATGGAATTTATGCACAGAAATGGGTGAACTTGGAAGAGAAAATGAGAATTTTTCTAGGTTATACTAGAGCACTAGGGGTGCAAGTGGATTAATTGAAGTAAGCAGCTGTTAGTCATTACATTTGCAGCACACAGATCTACCTCACCTTGGGTTTGAGAATCCTGAAAGTTCTTCTGCTGTTCTCATCCAAACTAAGGTAGGTTTGTGTTTTTTGGAGAGATAGCAATGGGTCTTTATAGTGGCATGTAAGTGCAAAACATTTTTTTTTTAAAACTAAAAATGCAACAGTAAAAGAGAAAACACCACAACAAAACCAAAAACAAACAGCACCAAATTCAGTAAACAGTAAAACCGAAAACACAACAGTAATTTCAGAAACACAACAGTAAAACCAAAAAACATGTCAAATATAGAAACACTACAGTAAAACCAAAAACACAACAGCAAGAAACACAACAACAAAAATAAACAACAAACTCGGAAAAACTACAGTAAAATAAAACTTAATTTGCTATTGTGTTTTCTGATTTGCTGTTGCATTTTTGATTTGTTAATGTGCACTTATAGGCCATTGTAGGTCTGGCTGAAAGTCTGAATTTGTAACCTATTTGCAACTTGTTCACTAAACACTTGTCCTGTATTTGTGTGTAGCTAACGGCACCCACGTGGTGTCAGAATTCGCCTGGATTCTTCTATCAGATCTCTCACCAGTGGCTCAGCCAGTACAGTTTGAGACTACAGAATCATCAGGACAAGAAACACTTGCTATAATGACTCACACTGCCTATTGCAGTGAAACACTGATATACTGTACACAGAATAACATCAGTCTTTCTGATAATAGACTTTTTTTGAGCTTCCCACATTAGAAGTAAGCATTACAACGGCTTGAGAATATTCTGAATGCAAAATAAATTCACTCAATATATACATCCATTATGCTTGATCAAAAGTTAAAAACCTTTACACACTTTTACATGTCTAGAGAATTTATATCAACCATCATAGCTGCAATCTATATTCCACCAGATGCTAATGCCAAGCTAGCAATGAAAAAACTCTATGCTGCCCTCAGTAAACAGCTAACCACATACCCGGTGGGGGTTTTCATCATTGCCGAGGATTTTAATCACTGCAACCTAAGAACTATGCTTGCTAGATTTCACCAAAATGTCTCCTGTCCCACCAGAGGGGACAATACATTAGACCATGTTTATACAAATGTTGCTAACGTTTACAAAGCCAGTACCTTCCCCCACCTGGGACTCTTTGACCACCTTTCATTGTTTCTGCTCCCCAAGTACACCCCTATCATCAGACCAATAACAATAACCAATAACAAAGACAGTTATTGTGGACAGAGACTGCTAACATTATACTACAACAGCAGTTTGAACACACTGATTGCGGTTTGTTTGGGGTGCCACCACAGACTTGCACATTGAAATCGAGACATATACTTCTTCTGTTTTGAACTACATTAACACATGCATTGATAATGTCACCACTCAAAAGATAAATTTTCCTGAATCAGAAGCTCTGAATGAACAGTGAGATTTACCAGCTGCTGAGGGCACATGGCAATGCTTTCAGATCAGGTGATGAAGAGGCCTACAGCTCTTCTAGGGCCAAATTGAAAAGAGGCATTAGAGAAGCCAAACACCAGTACAAACTACCCACTGAGCACCATTTCAACAACGCAGACCCCTGTCGAATGTGGCAGGGGATTCAAGAGCTAATAGACTACAAACCCAAATCTACAGCTATACCAATCAATAATGCCAACTTACTGAACAATGAACTGCCAATGAACTGAACGGTTTCTATGCCCACTTTGACCTCAACAACAAGGAACCAACTACCAAAATTAATGCCCCTCCACTTCTCTAGCACTGATGTGCTCACCACACGTCAGATGATAAACCCAAGGAAAGCTGCTGGCCCTGATGGCATCCTTGGTAGTGTGCTACGGTCCTATGCCGAACAACTGGCTGGAGGGAGTGTGTGTGTGTGTGTGTGTGTGTGTGTGTATGTGTGTGTGTGTGTGTGTGTGGTCCCAATCCACCAACTGTATTAACAGATAGACGGTAATTGGCTTCTTGCCACACAATGGCCACACAGTCCATTTCTGTGCACATGGTGAGGTCCATTTTCTGACGTACAGCACTAGATATATAGCAGTAGTAGTGACAACAAATCTCTGTGTGAGCTTACCTTCAAACCAACCCCCAAAAAGGAGCATGTGTGTCTATTTATTCCTCTAGCTTGGTGTGAGGACCACTGCAAAGACACTTCTTTTGGTTTGAGCAGGACTATACTTGTGTGTGCTAGGGGAGATCGAAAGAGGCAGTCACGCAGCAGAATCTGTCTCTCTTTCTCTCTCTCACTCAAAATTCTCCCCATGAGAGACATGGCATAAGTCCTTTCAAGCATGGTGTTGTAAAATTCCCATTCAATACATCGCGATAAGGGTGCGTGACACATCAAAGAGTATAACCACTATTATATGTACAATATGTTCATGATACATGTGCATGCATCATAAACAACGTTTTGGGGCAAAAATAATTTAAATAAATAAACAGACTTCAAGTAACACCAGTGCAATTCAGGTGGTATACTCAAAACATGCACACATACCCACATACGCACACTCTTCAGGTATGAGGATGCAGGGAATTGTAGTGAGAGATAAGCTGACAAGCCACTACAGTAAACAAACCTTAGAATCAATGCCAAAACAACCAACCTTCCACTGTCAGGAGAGGACAACAAAACAAATCATTCCCTACAGCTACAGGAGAAACAGAAATGCACCAAACCTTCACTTATAAACAGTTAACCAAGTATCCTTTAAGCAAATAAATTGTTTAATGAATGCTTCAACTGACTACAATGGTAATCTCCAATGAACAACCTTTGAGATCTGAACTGGTGGTTTGTTATTATTACTGGGAGAAATGTTGACGTTTCCACAGGTATGATCGCGTTCACAGATCTCTTTAGACTTGGAGACGTCTGTCTATGTCATTTTTAATTAAAGTTTTAGCATGGGATATGAGACATTTGTGTGAGAAAGTTTGCCAGTGCTGCCAAAAGCAATGTGTACTGAACACTGCATATATTTTAAATGTTCTATGCATCTGTTAAAAAAACCTGAAACCGAACACCATTATATTAAATATCAAACTGAGAGTGAATAGTGAAATCTTGTGCAAGTATTATGATTTCCTGATTCCAATTTAGCAGCCACACCAACTAAACTAAACTGCCTTACTACATTGTGGGCAAGAAACCAGAATACTTACAGTATAATAACCCCTCCAGGCTTCCATACCATTTTATTAGCCAACCACTGACTAGCATTTCAAATCTCAGTATATCTGTCCTTTCCAGGCAAAAACAGCATGCAGTTACGTCAACCCAGCTATACTAATCAAGTTCTCAGGTGCGAATAAGGTTGCTTAAAGTTAGCATGATTAGTAAATCTGGTATACTTCATCTGACCTTGGATTTGTCAAGCAATATACAATGATAAGCCCTAGTGAGAGTGCATTTTCTGTGGAAGGGCAACATGGTCCAATGCGAAACATGTAGCAGTGTGCGTAATTCCAAAGCCTAGCAACTTTGACAAGACACTATATCAACTCTTAGCTACTGAACCAAACGTCAGTGTACTAAACTAAGCCCTGAACACGTAGACATTCGTATCCGTCTCACTAAAAACAGTGTTACAAATTAAAGACAGACTACAGTTCACTTTATTTTCTTAACTGAGGTTAGCTATGCTCAACAGGGAAGTTAGGTAATTAGGTAAATGATTCAAGTTAATGAAAATTTTAAGTTTCCTTTAGCTACACCTTGTTTCTGTTTGTCAGCTAAAGTTAACTTATAGCCATAATAGAATAAGACGTGAAGATACTGACTTTGTTATCCAGTGTAAATTTTGCTAGTTAACTAGCACAAGCAAACTAATGCTGCATTCAAGGCAAAATTGCAACTTGTAATTCCCCACCTACAACTGGTAAAAGCCACTTAAAACATCCCTTCAAACCTGAAATTTCAACTTATTAACTTGGGGTCATCTTCTCAACTACCTGTTCCTTTACAGAGTGGCGTCAAATTAACATGACCATGCACACTGTGAACAGTGTAAAGTGCCCCTTCGCAACTTTTAAATTAGTTTAGAGCCGTATTGGCTTTAGATCAATTAATATGCAGGACTCAGTACTTAGTTAAATCTATAACATTGACTAAGTAAACATCAACACTACCCGCTATTATCCACTGGCTAACTTGTTGCCAACACTACTTGCTATTGTCTGCTGTTGTTGCTGTGCTGCAATTTCAGTCCAAAATGTTGCATGCATGTTTGATGTTCACAATAGTAAAACCGCACCAATAGCAACTCAGGCCTGTAACTGTAAAAGTGGGATTAAAGAACCTTTTTATGACCTTTACGCGCTCTGTCAGACACAGTTTTGTGGCAGTGTCCATGTTTTATTTTTTTCCCTACTTCACACATCAATCATGCAGGGAAATGATGTTATTACAACTTGCAAAATACCACTAACAAAGCACCGCAAATGCAGCATAAGGCTACACTTTAAGGCTAGCCTAGCTACAACATTAATTTAGGAAAAAACTAGAAGGGCACTTAGAGAGCGCAGACGTCCGCCAAAGCCAAATACTGTATCTCGCAACATTAGCAAAAGTGAAACTAAATTCTTGGATCAACCCCATGACGCAGATCCACTCCAAAATTTAACAGGTTCTTCCTTGGCCCATTCTACTCATTTCCACTAAGTTTCATGGAAATCAGGTTGGTAGGTTTTGTGCAATCCTGCTTAGAGTCAAACAAACCACACCAAAATCATAATCTCCTGGGTGGAGGTAAAAATGTAGACTAGCTACATTACTGCTAGCTAAATTAGTTAAGGCAATGTAGCCTACTGATTTTGCATTCCCTAAAGCCTTTGTTTGGTATCAACTGTAGGTTTGTTGGTTAACAGTTCATTTACGACTAATGGTCAGGTAAACAGCCTTATCCTTCATACTGAACGGCTCTGGAAAAACATAGAATTCCTTTAATCCGATAGATGTATACTTTTGATCTGCATATTCAAAATCTAACAAGCCGCAGACACATTCACCACAGGACGTCCAAAAATTCTTGTTGTTTCTTCTCATTCTGTATACAAGAGTCTTCCTGGTTTCACACTGCTCTTTTTCAATACAAAGGCTTCTAAGACAATGTTAATTAGCAAGAAAGACCGCAAAGCACACAACAACCTATTTAAAAGTCTAATAATACATACTATTATATTAAGACTCCAACATGGTCAATTTCTCCTAATGTGGTGGAAGTTGTTTGATTGCAGATCAGCTTTGTGGTTCATATTATAATGAATCCTATTGAAATTGGGATAAGGGAAGCAACATAAAAGGGATAGCTCCCCTGAGAGCCCACAAGCCTGACAACCCTCATTAGCATTGGCAGGTTAAATTAGTTTAGAGCAGAGCGGAGTCCCAACGGGACCAGAACTGGGTCAGTGGTAAATATCTGTTCAATATAGGTACACCATTAGAGGCTGGTAATTGTTCTGAAGTCTCTCTAGATTTGATCCAATCTAAATCCTAGTCACTCCCAAAGTGCCTCATTCAACTACGATTCCTAAATACATTACGAGTTAATGTAGGAAGGACCACCGAATGGAGACAGAATTGAGTAATCAAAACAAGTCCCCAGATACCAAAACAAGCACTTTTTCACAATGAGCTCAGGTGACTGGAGCAAGAACTGATTACTTCACTCTTGAGTATGTTGACAATGAGTATGAGCCTTCCAACCTCCAGCAAATTTGTGACTTATTGCAATTATTCAGAAATGAGTATCTACCACAAACGCATTTATCTGTTTATGGTTGCCAAAGACATACACCTGGTGGTAGGTCTATAAATGCACTATACTGCAAAAAGGTTTGTGGTCACCTGTCCAACACACCCATATGTATTGAAGGCTTTTCACTAGATTTTGGAGCATGGCTGTGGGGATGTGTGCGCATTCATCTTCAAGAGCATTAGTGAGGTCAGGCACTGATGTTGGGCGAGGAGACCTGGCATGCAGTCAGCATTCCTATGCATCCCAAAAGTGATCCATGGTGTTGAGATCAGGACTCTGTGCAGGTCACTCAACTTCTTTAACACCAACCTTGGCAAACCATATCTTTAGAAACCTCATTGTCATTGTCCTGCTGGAACATGTTTGTGGCCCCTTAGTTCCCATGAAGGTAAATCTTAATCCTACAGCATACAAAGACATTTTAGACAATTTTGGGCTTCCAACTTTGTGGCAACAATTTGCTGAAGGCTGACATATGGGTGTGAAGGTCAGGTGTCCACATGCTTTTGGCCATATACTAGTGTACTTGGTCAAGTGGAAGATGTGGACAAAACTCAGTGTGGTTTTGAGCAAAGAGTTGGGAGAAGTCTAGCCTCAATGTGTTATTAAACAAGGCAAGGTGATCAAGTACAGGGATGTCTCATTCTAAGCACCAGTAAAGCCTCATAGGATTCCCTTGATGTCGGTCTCCTGAAGATTTAGAAAAGAAAGCCATCAGAAGATGCTTCTCGAAATCCCAGCACGATATCTATTTCAGAAATATTTAAAAGGTACAACACAAAAACAGCAGCTCCATCTGGCTTTTTCCTGATGTTGCCTCTTTTTCTTTCCTCAGGCACTCCCTCTTGTTCCTTGTGTCTCTCACCTGTCTGAGTCTGCCCTTTCCATTACTGCTTCAGCCTCCCCTTCTCCAGCAGACGTGACTGTGCTTTTATCTCCCCACTGCAGCCGTTCTTGACAACCAGCCAGCTTAAAAAGCACAAACTGGCTCAAACTCTCAAGTGCGGATAAACGGATTAAAAATATCAGCCAGATATTGCTCTGTGGAACAAAGTTAGAAACATCTTTGTTAATCATTTAGCTTTGGCTTTATCTTAGTACTGATGACACACTTCCAGCTAGAAATGAAATCATTTTATTCTTCCATGACAAGAGGAAGCAGTTGATTTCAGTACAAGAAGCTTTGAGAAGAGGGTTTTGGGAAAGGACTTGGACATCAAAACAATAAAAGTGGTAAAGGGTTGGAATAATGGGCCATTTTCAACCCCAAAACCTACGTTTGACTGGAATTAGACAAGGGATTCATTGCTTTAGGAAAAAAAAAATTGATTTATCTTAATCATCAGGATTTGGAAATTCATTGTCAGGTAGAAGTAATCAAGTCTCATCACTACTTACATTAACAAAGTGGTTCATCAATTGAAATGCTTGATGTGTTCATGAAATAAATGAATTGCAACATCATGACGAAGGACAAATATGAGCTTGTTTCAATAGTTCCCAAGAAGCACAAAGGAACCTTAATAACAGCAGTAGCTGATCCAGCAGCAGGCGACAGATGAGTGCCTAAGGCGCCTTCCTTAAAACTGCACCCTCCCTCTGTTGTCCAATGAAGTGCCAGTGGACATAAAGCAGCTCCAAACGAGTAAGTAAATTGGTCACGGCCAATGATCCGTCACAGTTATCACAGACCTACATAAACACTTTACTCATTAATCATGGAGCAAACAGCCATAAGGAGGATGACTGGGACTTGCTGCAGGTCAGGAGAGAGCCATAAGGAGTCATTAAATCACCTACACTGCTTTTTCATTACACAGTGCAATTTACAGGAAGGTGAATGTGATGACACCTTACGGTGATGAATGAAAAAATGATGAGGTTGTTAGAGCTCCTGAATATGACCTTCTAGGTGTTCCAGTGGAGAACTGGACAAGTCATGGATTAATTAACATTGTCATTCAAAAGGATAATTAAAGGGCACTTTACTAGCAAAACTAGGAAAAGTTTCTACATAACACAAAAAGCATTACTTGACCAGACCGTGACTGCAAAATGGCCACGTAATTCAATCTATGAAAGGCAAAAGTTCTTCAAGTCAATACTGGGTATTTAGACCTTACATTAACACTATATGGTCAAAAGTTTGTGGACACCTAACCATCGTACCCATATGTGCTTGCTTCCAGATTCTGGAATGTGACTGTGGGGATTTGTGATCATTCAGCCACAAGAGCATTAGTGAGGCCAGGCACTGATGTTGGGGGAGGAGGTCTGGGGTGTTCCAGTTCATCCCAAAGGTGATCATTGGGGTTGAGGTCATGGCTCAGTGTAGGACACTATTCAAGTTCTTCCCCTCCAACCTTGGCAAACCATGTCTTCATAGAGCTCGCTTTGTGCACAGAGGTATTGTCGTGCTGGAACAGGTTTGGGCCTCTTAGTTCCAGTGAAGGAAAATTAGTACACAAAAACATTCTAGACAATTGTGTGCTTCCAACTTTGTTGAAGGAACACATGAGTGTGATGGTCAGGTGTCCACAAAATTTTGGCCATATAGTGTATTTTATGTAGGAAAAACAAAGAACAACCATAGGAGAGAAGTGTCTCCCATCTGGGCTTCATCTCCTCCATTCGCTATAACAAACACACACACACACACGCGCGTGCGCGCATGAGGCCATCCAAATATATTTACTCAGGCAGATTAGGCACCAGCCAGCTCTTCGTAATTGCTTCCTGTATAACACATAATAGTTTCCCCTCAGGAAGCCTTATCAATACAGCCCACTGTCACTCAAAGTACAAGCCATGGTGGTTAAGACCAGAAATTCAAAACACATGTGCAGACTGGAAAATACCTCGCTTTACTAATCAGGTATCTGTAAAAGTTAATGAATGGATACTCAGTTAACTGCATTGCATTTAAATGTAAATGTATTTAAAGTATCATTTTCCTCTGTAATTAAACACTCCCCTTGCCGGTGGTTGCACACATGCTTAACAGAAAAATAATGAAGAGAAATAATTATTTTAAAAGATGCACAGTGCAGAGACTTTACTGAATGTCAGCTCAATATTTCAGCCTGTAGCCCTACTGCAGCAGCGTGCGCACAAGCGTTGGTTAAAATTCAAACACTGCGAAAGCTCTACCTACTACAGAGATTTTAAAAAGGCTACAACCATATTGATTTGTGGTTCAGGATGTCTGAAAAACTTATTGACATTGCATGGTTATAATAATCTGAAGGTCAATACATACTTTCCAAGTTAGGTTTAATAAACCAGCGGGGGGGAAAAAAACAAAGAAGAAAGCTTTAGTGTAAAATGAGATGTGTCATTAGGAAGTTGTGATGCATCACATGTGGAGGATTTGTGTCCATTGTTACTTAAAGGTGACATATTATACCTCTTTTCCACAAGCTGACACAGTTCCCTGAGGTCTTAATGAAATGTCTGTGACATG
>JAOTRR010000002.1:13217454-13229351 GCA_028570945.1 Gogo arcuatus
TATATTGCGGCTGTTAGTTACCTTAAATGTGAATTATTTAACAGAAGTGATTGTGTTGCATATGATGCTCAGTAACTTTGTGTTTGAAGAGTGGTATAAATGTGCATGACTAACAAAAGCACCTGAACACTCAGTTCACCCGCCTTTGTTTTTAAAGCAGCGCCGGTATGCTCGGGATGTTTATATTTCTGACGCATAGATACGTCACCCCAGACGCTGTTGCTCCATTGTGACACGTCACGCCTCTGATTGCGGAACACCAGCTCGAAATGTAAAAACACCCACTGGTGCAGCTTCATGCCGGCTTTATCTGGTTCACTGTAAATCACTAAAGCCGGAATATTGAGGTGTATCCTCTTCGCCAATATTACGAAATATCTGTGTAAAAAGAGCTACAGTCTCAACCCCTCAAAGTCTTGGTCTTGTCTCAGTCTCGATACATTCTGATCTTGGTCATGACTTGATCTCGGTTTAGGTGGTCTTGACTGCAACACTAATTGGCAATATATCAGTTGAACAGACAACAAAACTTGTGCATTCACCTATCACTACTTGCTGTTTACTATCCTGCCCCCTTGTTTGATGAACACTCTAGGAGGCTCTAGCTATTTACAGTGTTCTGAATTACCATTTATGCTCCAGGCTTTTAATTTCAGGCCATTCTCAGAAGCACTTCTGATGAAGTATAAACCAGAGTCCACAAACACACACACCACAAATACGTTTACTGTATGTTTTATCAGCCACTAATTAAACCAGACTTAGTAAGGGCAAAAGATGTGATGAGCCTCTTATGTATTATGTAGTTTCTTAAGTGACAGGTTATTATGCAGTAGATTTGTGTGTGCTACTGGTAAGTTGTGCTGATTTGGTGATGTACCTTTTTGTGTACCTCAGGAAAACTGGTGTGTGATGACATGGAAACTTTGGGCAGGAAGTCAAGCAGCCCAGAGCAGGGCTCCACTTTGCGTGACCTCCTGACTTCCACAGCTGGAAAACTGCGGCTGGGATCCACTGGGCCTCAAATAGCCTTTGCACCAGTTTATAACAACACTGATCAGGTCACACCCTGACACTGCCTCACATTCTTGTATTCTTGTCATCTCTAAAGGTCATTAATTACTTTACTTTGTTTGTACTTTATGCTTTAGACTGCTCAGAAAGCTTGCATGCCCAACCTCCTGGATGACATTATTGCCTCAGTAGTGGAGAACAAAATTCCAGCCTCAAAGGTGACCAAACTTGGGTTGAACCAGGATTTGCTGACAGAGGAGGAGGAAGAGCTGGGGCTGGAGGAGGTGAAGCCAATTCGAATCCCATTGGCTGACCCGCATACCAGTGTTCCACATGATTGGATAGGCAGCCACCGGTTGCTCTGGCTTAAAGATCACCATCACCTAGGCAACCAAAGACTGTTCAAAGAGAACTGGACACAAGAGCAGGTTTGTGTTACAGAGCACAGTTTGAGCAATAACTGTTCTTGGGTAGTGAGACAAGACAAAGCAGGTGCTTTTTTATAGGGCAGAGAACATCACTGAAATATCTTCATTTGAACGGTCATTTTAAACGGAGTAATGGTTTCTTAACACACTGCATCAATAACCTGTAGAACTTTGCTACTGCTCAGTAAAAGGTGTGGACTGTTTCTGATATTGTTGTTTCTTTGTAGCCGGTGTTGGTCTCTGGCCTCCACAAGAGTCTGAATGCCAGTCTGTGGAAGCCAGAGCACTTTAGCAGAGAATTCTCAGGACTCCACAGTGATTTCTACAACTGTCGTGATGGGAGCATCATAAACAGCCGTGTCAAGGAATTTTGGGATGGATTTGAGGACGTGTCAAGTAAGTGTCCTGCTGGAATATCTTACCCAGTATTTTTTTAAACATTAGCCTGACTTGTGGCCTGTTTGTATATATCTCAGGCTTTTCAGCAGTCCAAATGGGGTTTAGTGTGGTGTAGGTTGAGCTAGGATGTTAATAAGCTGGTTAGTAGGATCAGGTGTATTTCAGCAGGGAAAACAACAAAGTACGCAGAGCAAAGGGTAATCCAGAGCTAGAGTTGATGATTACTGCTGTTACAATGTTATCATATTGTGTGCCTTTTTTTTTTAAATCAGAGAGAACTAAATCTGCTAAAGGTGATCCTGCAGTTTACAGACTGAAGGACTGGCCATCAGGGGAAGAGTTCCTAGCACTCATGCCATCCAAGTTAGTGCTCCATACTAGTACATTTTCCCAGCTTGCTCTCTGCATACACACACTACCTACAGAATTTGAATAAATGTTCATTCATTTGAATACAACTTGAACATATTTTAATATACATCTCTGTATAAAGCTCAAGTTCATGCTCATTATTCTACAGTCTAATCTTTTGTGACATTTCCAAATTGAGTTCTCAGTTAATCATTTGATAGCTGTGGGGTCTGATTAGTTTTACAAAATAAAAATGTTGTGATTTTACCTGTCATTTCTGATGATATAATAATATTTGTGTGCCTAGTTTATATTGAACAAAGGTATTACTGCAGGTAAGCAGAAGTAATGTATAGTACATGCCTTGGATAATACAATATTTCCTTTGCTAGGTATGAAGATGTTATGAGGGCATTGCCAGTTCCAGAATACACTGGTCCAGATGGTGCCCTCAACCTGGCCTCTCGCCTTCCATCATTCTTCATCCGGCCAGATCTGGGTCCTCGCCTTTGCTGTGCACATGGTATTCCCCCAGTCCTTCGCCTCCTACTGTTCCTCTCAGCCTGTCATACTGAGTCCTTGTTTTAGTAATAAGCCCATTTTTAGTAACCCAGTACCTTTAATATTTGTGTGTGTGTGTGTGTGTGTGTGTATACGCACAGGTGTGACAGCATGCCCAGAGCAGGACTTTGGAACCAGCAATCTGCATGTTGAAATCTCTGACACTATGAGTATTCTGCTCTATGTGGGTGTAGCCAAGGGCAACGGAGCTCTCTCCAAGTCAGGTTAGACCTTAATTATGAATGCAACCTTAGGATATCCTGTGGCACTGAAATTAATTTGACAAAGAGGATAAACCTGATAAAATGGCTATATGACTACACAATGTGCGAAATACAGTACGTGTCATTTTGGTTGGAGAAACACACCAATCAAATGTAGTGAGATTTTATGACCCCTATTCTGTATTCCGGTTTATAACGTGATCACTGAAATACTTATTTCTGATTGGCTGGCAAGTGTGCCACATTAATTCATGTTTTACTTCTGACAAATGTTCCCTGTTGTTAGTCAGTGAAAATAAACTCATAGGGTTACTGTATATATGTCATCATTTGATAATGATGATCATCATTTGAGTCAATTATTTCTTTAAAAAAGCACCACTCTGAAACCTTTAAAGGGATTTCATGACCCATAGTGTGTATCACTGTGGAAACTCTGTGTGTTTGTGTTTTTCAGGAGTTTTGAAGCTCTTGGAGAGAGAGGATTTGGATGAGAGTGCAAGGAAGAGGCTGAGAGATCCCAGTGAAACTCCAGGCGCACTGTGGCACATCTACCTGAGTAAAGATCTCCATAAGATCCAGGAATTCCTCCAAACGGTATGGCACTGTTCATTAAAGCAGTGTAGTGTTTTATCCCCTAAGGTCAAACATTCAGTGGACATCTGGACATAATACTGTTTATTACCACATTTGATGCTAATGTGTGTAATAAAGTAGGCATGCAGTTAATATGCTATTGGGGTAATCCTTAATCCTATGTGCGTGTGTGTGTGTGTGTATGTGGTGTGTGTGTGTAGGTAGCAGTGGAGCGTACTGAGGCAGACGCTGAGGCTGATTCTGAGGCAGAATGGGAGAGTGAGGCAGACCCTCTTCGTGAGGGGAGCTGGTACCTAAGCCCGAAGCTGCGGCAGAGGCTGCTAGAGGAACACGGTGTGGAGAGCCGCACACTGCTGCAGTTCTATGGAGACACTGTGATTATCCCTGCCGGAGCCCTGCACCAGGTCCTCCACACACTCTCTGTCACATTATGTCTCGTTATCTCACGTGCTTCATTAAAGGACAAGGACAGCGTACAGTGGAAGGGCAATGATATGGATCGTGCAGTCCCTTATGTGTGGTACTAGTAACAAGTCTGTGTGGATTTGATGCAGTTTATCACTGCCAAAGGCATATACCAGAGTAGAGGTGTGCATCAGGACTGGGACCCTGTGGGATCCAACAAAAGTGTTGAGGGTTGTGTTTACTTATATCTTTAACTTTTACTTATATGATCTCACAGCACAAAGAGAGACCACATTGATTAACATATGTGCACATTAAACCTGGCATGTGCTTGCATGTGCTGCACAGCAGGTTTACAAGATTCATTCATTCATCCTCAGTAACTGCTTTATCTTGCTCAGCAGTACTGTGGTTTAAATTATTAATTTATTTTGGTGGGCGTGAGTGTGATTAAAAATCCCAGGCCCCATTCCCAGGCCCATGCACACCTCTATCAGTGTCTATTATTCTTTAATTTGTATTGTTATTGCTGGGTTGGCATGTTTTTTAAATCTACAATGCTAAACAAGGAAAAACAAAGGAGCCATTCAGGAGTACTCTTTTAGGAAGAGGCATATCCAGCTATAAAATTATATGAAAAGTTCCTGCAAAACATTCCAGCACCACCGATTGAAAAGCTGTTAGAAAATCAGCGGGAAAAAAAATTTGCTTTTAATGGTAATTTATCTGAAAGTATTCATTCTTGTCATGCTATTTTTTTATTTATTTTAATTGTAAGTTTAATGTGTTGTTTCGTATATGTACAGGTGATGAATTTGCACAGTTGCATTCAGGTGAATGTGGACTTTGTGTCCCCTGAACATGCCCACAACTCGTATTACCTGACCCAGGAGCTCCGCCCTCTCAAAGACCAAGTTAATTATGAGGACAAATTACAGGTACCAGCACACTTTCCCTTACATTTTCTTACTCATGTCTGTCCAGTGGTGCTGTCTTCACTCATTACTCATATACAGCGTGCAAAAAATGTATGACGCTGTTTGGGCAAGTTAAAAAATTAAGTTGCTTGCATGATATAAAGATGTACTCATCCCTACACAACCTGTTAATGCATGACAAAAGAATGGTCCAACCTTCCATACAGATGGCTGTGTGTGTATTTGTGTGTATTTGTATGCCACCAGCACTACATGAGAAGGATTGTTCAGCAAAGCGGGTAACAATACTCTCTCCTTAAACCAAAATGTGTAGGAGATGCTAGGTTTCCTGTAGAAGAATGCTGAGGAGAAGAAGTGTCAAAACCCCCTTTTTTTGTACTGTCATGAACAGGGAACAATCATCACCACCATCACATATTCTGCAATAAGTAGTCACCTTTGCATTCTTCTTGCTTGTTCAGGTAAAGAACATCTTCTACCACTCTGTAAAGGACGCCGTCGCCGCTCTGAGCCGGCACTTGAAAGAACAGAGCACAGAGGAGGTGAAGGAGGAAGAATGTTGACGGCATTCATGCTCACTCTATGAGCATGGAACCAGGTGCAGACAATCTCCATATCCTTCAGAAGGGAATCACTGCTCTGCAAACCAATTCTGCAGTCGCACATTTCACACCAATGACCATGAACACTATTTTGCTTCCGTGCAAGGACCCATCACTTCCTCCATGGTGTCACCATATTCTGTTTGATTATTGTCGCTATATCTTCTCCAGAGCTCAGCCCAACCCTGATATCTTCCTGCTTGGCCAGGAAGTGAGGTGAGAGGCTGAGGCATGTCAGAACAGTGGAACAGAGGAAGCGGAACTCTCTCTCCTGAGCAGGCAGCTGCAAAGTTGCTGAGTAGGAAGAGAGGTGAACTGCTAAGCACAGCACTTTCGAGCTCGCACATGCTGTAGGCTGTGGATAACCAATGCAAAAGAACAACCACAAAGGCAGTTTTCTTCAGAAGATGATGCTCTGAGGCATATTCTTAATCAGTAGTTATTGTGCTGCTAACTGTTAGCTACACTTGTCTGCTGAGGTTCAGACAGTCGGGAGAGCAGCTAGGCCAACACAACCATAGCAGCATTCCTTTCCGTCAGCCAGCGCCAAGCTGTTAGCTTTTATTGTTTATGTTTAAAGGTGATATTAAATTATTAACAGTTTGGCTGGTATTCACTGTGCAGAAGGAGAATATAAAGGAATTTGCAGTATATGATGTGTTTGTTTAAAAAAAAAAAGGTTATTGTGAAATTTTCAGCTGAAATATAATATGTAAATAGCAGAATATACATATATATAATATATTAATTATGATTTTTCTATAACATGGTGTGCTTTATTTGCTGTATGTGTTGTTTGCTACTGTATGTACATTGAAGCTAAAGAGATGTTTTACATTTTCCATTAAAAATGGAATCAATCAAAAAGTATTTTGTGCCAATTTTGTGTGTGAAATAACACCTCAGTACATATCACACATCAGCACCCATTTTCAAAAACTGTTATTTTAACAGTACTCAAATAAATAAATTCAAATACTTATTATTGTCAGAGTGAATACAATGACATTTTGATTTTTTTTAATTATTATTATGTATTGTAAATATGCAGTTCCATCAGGTTAATATGGTCATCATTTAAAGTGCTGCTAATTTACTGATGGCCTTGTATGCGTTTTAGTACCAGTAAGGTCTGGGATCCCCCAGAGATTTGTGAAGCATAGCCAGGGGATTCACACTTTTTCAGTTTTAATACATGGTTGGAAAATAAAACTCACAACCCATAAATAGCACTTAAGTCTCTAGTTACATCTGAGATCTGATTACCAACGTGCACAATTTGGGTATTAATTCCCCACTACATGTGCTTAACTCAACTCTGAATACAGTCCATAGCTCTTATAGTTCATATAGTTGTCACTGAATGGGTTGAATTCAAACCCCTAATAACTGAAAAACAAGTAAACCAATAATTAATATCAACTTAAAATTAATGACAATTTTTTTTAATAAAAATGTGTTGTCTCATTGATTTAAAAAGCTCTATTGCTGCAATAAATAGCCACAATATTATTCAGATGGTTAGTGAGCTATATATAGATGCCTTGCTTTTGTTAATTATTACATCAATGACTGGGTTTCCAAATACAACAGTACGTTACAGTGTCATTGCCGTTTTAATATCCTTCTGGAGATCAGATGTAGGAAAGACTAGAAACCCTGAGCAGGTCAGCATGGCATAGCAGGAGGGTCAGGTAAATTCACACAATGTCAAACATCAGACTTGTTTTCCTCCACCAAACTCACTCTGTCCACCAGCACAGACACAATATTTCTGAATGTGCTTGTGTTTTGATCCTCTAGCCATATTGTCTGTGTAGAGTTTTTTTGTGAGACTGTGGACTGTGCTAGGGGACTGACTGGAGGCTCAAAGACATTTATACATTTTAACTTAATCTATATACATGAAGACAATTTTGTGAGCTTTACACATTTCCAGGCCTTCACCGTTTTCCAGGTCTCAGATTAGACATTGCTGGTGAATGTGTTTCTCTGTAGCTCCAGAACCTATTTATTATTGCAGTCAAAAAGCAATAGATTATACATGCATTCAGGAGAGACGTCTTTTAACACTGACCAGGAAAAACCTAGTTGATGTGCAAGCCTGCAATTACCTTCAAATTGAATGTGATTTGAATGCTGCTTCTCAGTATTCACTGAGTATTAAACATTAGCAAACGTGGATTTGTTTGCTGACTGATTGATTGATTGGTTGATTGATTGATTATGAACAAAATAATGATTATTATTGCTTTATATGGTATTGACTCCTCAACAGCACTAAATAGCTCATAGTGCTCCATTACATAATTGGTGTTACACCATCTATAATCCAGCAAGTGTCATACCAGTCCATTTTCTGTCCTTAATGAGGCTCCATTTAGGAGATCTGAACAAGCACAACGACAAACGTACTGGGGAAATAATGACTTTTCATTTAGGTAATCATTTAGAACTCATACTGATGTTACCAAGTGTGGGGTTTTTTTTGTTTGTTTGTTTGTTTGTTTTTACTGTTTAATCAGTCCTCAGTTCAGGGACCATATTGTATACACTTTATGTATCATACAAACATTAATAATAAAGGTAGCTCAGTACTTCAAGTTTTTCTGTACTTAGTGGAAGGTTGTTATATTATGTCTGCCAGAAATCCATTTTTGGACCCTGTAATCATCAACTGCTTAACCTCCTGATTGGATGAGATTTATGCCTCCCTTGTTAGTCACTCTGGGTAAAAATGTCTGCCAACAAAATAAATGTAATAAATCGGGCTCCAAGCACTACTTTTCAAATAGGCTTAACTTTGCAGTAACTGCCATAGTGCCAATTATAGATGTAAATCCACATGTTTCTTCAAACTCTTCCAGCATGAATTAATACACTTGTTCACTGAATAAGTGTATTAGTTAAAGATTTTGGTCAGTTACATTTGTGTGTTTTAGTGTGAATGCACCCTAAATGCATACAAGGCCATATGTAAATTAGCAGTACTTTAAATAGTGATATTTATCACATAGTGATACTGTCATGAGGATACTGCATGTTTACAGTAGAAAAATAGTTTATGCATTAAAAATGTACATTAAAATGATATTCTGCTCAAATTGAAAATTTAAGATGGACAATTAAGGCAGAAAATAGACCAATACATTTTGTAATTAACTCAAAATCAAATTCATAAATCATAAATCCAAGAAGCCATACTAGGCAGAATTCCTCAGGCTGTACAATTTTTAAGTCTTCTTGATTTGGTCCATCCTAGATTAAGTTTTAGCCATTTCAATGAGGCAAACCCCATGACCACTAATTGACTGAAATTTTACAGAAAATTTCACGTCAATACAGTGAACAAACTTCCCTATTTTTAAACAAAATATTTACTGTCAGGTTGTCCAATTTGTTAAAGCTGTTTTTAAGGGTTCTTTTCTTTCTTTCTTTCTTTCTTTTTTTTAAAGAAGGGTTCTATTTGGAACATTGTCTTACTTGGAGACACAATTTACACTCAAGACAAATTTAGTAAGATATCAACTTGTTTTTAATTTTGTGATGAACTATTATGAAAATTGTTCACATCATGACGCTCTAGGCCAATACTAACCCTGCCAAATGCCTGTTGTTTGGTTGATGGGCAGCTGATAGGTTGCACTGTTGTGCCAGATTTTATGTTGTGTAGATGTGAAAGATAATGTTTGGACCCCTAAAATGCTAAAGCCATGTGCTGCTCCAGTACAAGCACAAGTTGAACTGGAAAGTCAGGCACATAAAGAACCCAGTGGCATTTTAATTAGTTCAAATCAGATTTCCAAAACCAAACTTCTGACACTTTTCTTTTTTGTGTTCTTAAGTGTCAAAGACTGGTGTTGAGCTCTGACTAATTTAAACCAAATTCTTAACACATCACTATTGCCTCTGTGTGGCGCTCTTTTGATATAAATCCCTCTGCTTCTACTCTCCATTAATTGTTGGTGTTTGGCGCCACCTGCTGTGCTGGTATATGTTCAGGCTGTATCAGATCAGATACCACTACATGGTAAAAGTAATGATATTTTCCCTAATAGCATGTCATATCAAATATCAAAAATACATATAGACATTCAACTTGAAATTGATATAGATTGTATTCCTTGACTGGATAAAGGGAAACCTCTATTCAATTAATGTGTACTATTTAAGTAATATAAAACTGAGTTGACCACAGCAGAATGTATCAAGTGCTGTAGAGACCTATATATGTATTGTGAGCAAATATAAGACAGTGGCAATGTGCTTCAAAAGTTTGATAAAGTACTGTAATGTCATTTGTATTGTTATATATACTGCAATGTTAACAAAGGTTACATTATTTAGGAAGAAAGAATGGATTGTAAACCATCACGCCAAGCCCATAATTTGGTGTATGAGGGGGGGGAAAGCAAAATCCATCAGCAAAAGGAACAGATCCACATAGGAATCAGCTGCATATACTGCTATGATGAGAAAAACAAACAGAGTATTACACATACGTCGTCATCGAATATATAACCAGCAATGTCGATTTTTTGGTGGGTTTGTGTCAATTTTACACCTAATGATCAACACCCCCATGCAATCCATCCTGCTGCCTTATGTCTTTGTTTCTTGGTGGTGACATGGGCAATACCTATCACGCATTGGGAGCGTGGTCATCCATCTTCCTGGGCTCTCCACCCACGCACTGGGTAGAAGGGTGACAGGGGGCGCGCCAGTCTCCCAAACAGAGTTACACTCATTCATTAGAATTACAAACTGGATCTTTCCATGTGTGCCATTATTTTATTACATTTCCTAAGTAAAGCTCCTGTCCATGTCTAATCTGAAATGTACATCATTGATCAAATGATCAATACAAGTCCTGCTTGGAAAGGGGACTTTTAGTTTGCAATGGATCATAATTAGAGCTTACAATATCTGTTAAGATTACTTGATTTATAAATGATCATGATTAAAGTTATTATCATAGTTCCCTAAATTCCTAAACATGTCCTGACTTTACAGCACTTTCTGTTTATATAAGCCTCATAACATGTTGACATAGAGTTTCTGATATTCCAACTAAGTAGTGATTTGTTTTTTTTAACATCTTTAGTTTGGCACTGATATTCTTATGTGTGTTATTGCTGAGGAAGCATTCTGCAAAGAGCCAGCTGTTAGGAAAACCACGCCCTAAGCATGGTGTGCATATGTGACCCAAACACCTACGGACTCCCCCCAGCAAAGAAACATTTTCTGGTCCAATCTCCTAGCTCTCTCCCAAACCTTATTCATTATCATAACAATTTCCAGTCTGAGGATGTGTAGCGGTGGGAACAAACCCATTGTCCGATTTATTCGGTTGCTTTCTGGAAGTAGAAAATGTATGTGACTGGTTCTGATCCTTTAGGTCTATGAAAGTGTGTGTGATTAGGTGTCCTGTATGGGTTGCCTGATTGTGTATTGGCAGCAAGAGCAGAAAGGCCTAGAGTTGCAAGATTCGGTGGAAATCTTTTAGCTGACTAAACCACTGAAGGACTGAAACAGCCTCAAATAAGATATTGGTAAGTGTTAAACTAAGTTGTTCATAACATCAGTGTGTAATGTGTGTAGCTATATATTTGTCCTACTACTGCCAAATCCATAATGTTGATGCTATCGTTATAAGTTTATATATATTTTAGGCAAAATAGGAGGAAAATGTTAATAGTGCTGCAAGCCAAACAAAGAAACATGCTTTGTGAGATTTTGCCTTAATTTGTACTGACATTAAAATAAGGACAAAATTCTTTTTAAAAAGTATTATTATTATTATTTGAGGGTATAACCTACATAGATATAATAACATTTAGCATTTAATATGTTGTAAGATCATACATTTTCTAAATATGATCCACCAAGCTATTCTTTAAATTGTATTGTATTCTTGGAATTAATGTCAGGATACAAAATTAAGCACTACCACTTTAAAAATAATAATTTGCAAAACATATAGGTTTAAAATGGTCCAGCAGTGTTTTGGGGCCCAATATGGCAATATACAAAAAACATGCATTGAATATTAGTCTGGTGTGTAATGAAAGGGAATAATCTATTTTAAAGAAGTCTTTCTGTGACGTTTGATTAATCGATGTGTGCAGGGGTCGACAGGCCCCCATGCAGCACCACAGTGCACGCAAACAAAACGGGTGGTGAAACATGGTGTGGCGTGGGCGTTCAGGGCACAAGGGGCATGGGAGGGGCACAGGGGGCTGGGGGTTGTGAAAGCTATGCCAAACAATCAGATAAACTAATATACAAATATTATGAACATAAAATATAGAAATTATTCAAATTAAACCAATAGCCTGGACATGTATATATGGTGTGTGTGTGTGTGTGTGTATGTGT
>JAOTRR010000002.1:13242628-13253941 GCA_028570945.1 Gogo arcuatus
ACACACACACACACACACACACACACACACACACACACACACACACACACCCACGTACGCGTGCGTACGCATGCACACACACACACCCACCCACACACAGTGAAAGGGTCTGATCCCTTTACTGAGTCCTTCCTCAGTGAAGCCAGCCAATGGTTTTCAGGCAATGCTAATTATAGTTCCTAATAGTGCCTTATTCCAGCCTTTTCCTTGTTAGTTAGGAGTCTGGTTCTTCAAAACCTTTGCTAATATATATTCTAGCTTCTAGCTTCATTGTTTCTGGCTCAGAGTTTGCAAACTGAACAGATTTTCTGAGCACAAGGTATTTCACCCTTCTCTGTTCATCTAGGCCAGTCTGCACTAAAGGGTTTTCTAAATCAGTACATGAAGCTCTTAATGAAGCAAGCGTAATGAGACGTTTGCATACAGAGCCTTGATTGTAACCTTCATTGAAATCTAATGCTAAATGATCCTACTTGCTTTTAAAATGAATGAATGTGCCTATGATAGTTTTCAGACAATCAGTTAATTTTAAATGGACAAAAAACTCATATGCACAAGTCCTTGCATTTGGTTGCTATGGCTTTGATAATTATACTTTATCTAAGGTAGAGCAAACGATTTATCCTGTCTTACCACAAAGAAGTAGATAATTCATAATGATCAAAATACAGTAATTTGCTCTTAAGTGCCTCCTTATGAGGATCTATGGTAGAAGTAACTTCAGTTTAAGATCAATATAATACAAGGACTGACTGTTACACTGACTAGTACACTTCCTTAACACACCCAGTTCTTATTTTTCCTGAATGCCATGCATTACAGTCTGCTCTGTTTTGTAAATAACAGTAAAGAACCTATATGCACTAATAGCATGTGGATAATATTATATGGCAAAACCGAGGAGATACATTTTCCAGAATCGAGCACAGATGTTCAAAGTGTAAGGACCAGGTGTAACAAATATATTTAAGCTTGATAAAATCAGCCTCACTGCAGCTGCCTTTCATTCAAGCTACACAACAGATTTGTATTTTGCAAACATGCAGTATCAGTGTGAACAGTTGAATATTTGTCACATTTTGAACTTCCTTATTGGATGACTTTCTTCCTACTGACATCTTAAAAATAACCACAATCATCATCAGTGTCATAATGTCATCTGCTAATCTGACTCAAATAGGATATAGGTTGTTACATCTTTAGGTTCCTGTACTACACATTGGTATATACACTGACTGGCTACTTCATTAGGTACATCTGCATTGTGGCGCTACAGTCATTGTCCTTTTAAACAGATACAACAATTTGGGTGCTATTCACAGGTATATAATAACTGACTGTAGCCTATCCGTTGTTTTGCACAATTTTTCCTTTACCTGTCCATCAGTCTTTAGTGACCACCACAGAACCACCACTAATCAGATATTATTCTCAGCACAGACGTGAGAGTGTATGTAGATCTGGTACAAGTGTATAAGCCGAAGCAGATATGCTGACGTTTTTAAACATTATGTACACAAACTAGTCACTTTATTAAATACACCCACTCATGCACAGTATAAAGACTATGGCTCATCTTTTTTCCATACATATTTGTGCTCATCATCTAGCTCTTAATCAGTGTCAGTTTCGCAACACAGGACCATTGTTAGCTGGATATATTTGGTTGGTGGATAAAAATATCAGCAATCCTGCAACATTTGATGCACTCACACATTACCATGTTAGTGTCAGTGATTCACTGTGAGAATGATTCACTACCCAAGTTATATCTGGTCAGTAGTATTCCTGTGGTGGTCCCTTTCCATTGATGGATAGTGTAGATGCAGGCTTGAAAAATGTGCATAGTGACAAATAGGCAGTAATTGTATACCTGCTACTTGGCCTATATAAGTGGTTTATCTTATAAACTGGTCAGTGAGTGTCAGTAATAACTGAGACCTGATTGATTATAAAAAGAAACACAATTAGTGTCCGTATCAGAACTATACATTAGCTGACCAATGGTGCCCCCTAGTGGAAATGCCTCCTTTTTTTCTTCAAAAACTTCCTTAACTCAAGGGGAAAATGTTTCAGATTCAGATTCAATGCTTATTGATGCATGAACAGATTATGACCATGCATGAATGTGTATTAAATTATGTTACATTAGCTGTTTTGGCTGACACTTTTATCCAAAGCAACTTACATTTGAGATAAGGTGCAACTGAGCAGTTGAGGGTTAAGACGCTTATTCAGTGACCCAGCAGTCAGACTGTGCTGGGATTTGAACTCACAACCTTCTGATCAGTAGCCAAAACCTTAACAGTTGAATGAACCCTTCCCCATATTATCTAAAAACCTCAGTATAACAAACAACAAATTCAGTTTCATAAATAAGGAAGACAGTCTGATCGGTTGCATCGCTTGATATTCTGATTTTAATCATATTTTAAAATAACAATAATAATTACATTTTTAGAACATCACACAGATCAGCACAAATCTTGCAAGACTTCACAGTGTTGCATGTGTAATGATACAAAGAGTTCAAGAGAAAGGCACACACAGTGGCTATATAACCTAATGAAACGAAGCTTAACATCTCGAACAGAAATAAACGTAGCACATTCAAAATCAGTAAAAGTCAAAAGAGAATGATTTATAATGATAATCCATTAACATTTAAACAACTTAATCAGTTCCAACTTTTGATTGTCCTTCATAGCAAACTTTTATAAATACTGTACATGAATGATTGCACAATCTTTCTATTCACAGACCTTTCTACAAACACTGCCTTCTCCCAAAAATATAGTCTCACATATTGCACTAGTTACAGAACACCTACAGCATGCTCACACACAAGACACAACAGGTGGACCTCAGATTCTCTAAAAGCTAATTTTCTAAAAGAGCTTCTATTCAGTGAGTGACAGGAAAACTTGAGTGAGCTACAAACAACTAAAGAAAAGTCTAATCTTAGTGTCAGTATAGAGCTGTGGAATTGGCAGATCACAGCGTGGGACAGCACAGATATGTGAACACCATTTCTTTTCAGTATGTCTTTAAAACAAATAAGCACAAATATGGAAAGATGACATTTTCTTAATTAAAAATAAGCCTCAACTACTTTGCAGTTCTGCTTTTGAACTATAGTGCTGTAGAAGAACTGTAGAAGCAATATGAGTCAGCATTAACAATATTATTTATAATAAATAAGGAATTATTAAACCAAACTACATTCTGTGGTTTGTATAAACCAGTGCTCTATAAACACCTCATTAAATCTGTTATAAATCCACACTGAAATATAATAATACTGAAATAAACACACAATGCACAATGTAGTTATATTCAGCATTATGCAATAGACAAGAGCCTGGGTAAATCGATCAAGATCTTTCATTGTGTGCACTGTAAGTATATTAGTATTAAAATGTACTAATCACTAATCCCACATCTGACAAATGCTAATAATAATAATAATAATAATAATAATAATAATAATAATAATAATGTAATGTTAAAAAAGCAGCTTAAGTTTAAAATGTAAACAGCCTGAAAAAATAAAGAAACTAGCTGGATTCATTGCAATGCAATACTGCAAATCACAGTATTTTTTTAAATTATATAATTATTACAGGTCTCAAACAAAATGTAAATGTTATAAACTGCACATTTAAACATATCTGGAACTGGGTAATAATAAGTAAATTATTAAAACAAATAACCAATCATCACACCAAGGTTTGACAATCATTAATTTGTTGTATGACTATAAACACAAAACTATATACCACAAAAAGCAATAATGGTAGAAGTTAGATTTCTAATGAAGAAAATCAGCAGAGTATGTAAATTGTTTGATATTCATGTTGAAAAGGATAAGATTATTGTGTGCAATATTTAAAGATCGTTTAGACCAACATCTAACATACGTTTTCTTTTTTTTCCAACAAAAGTAGAACATATTCACAATTATTAAGAAACAATGTGCAAACTATTTAATACTTTGGAAAATACAATAAACTGAGAGACATCTCATACATTTGAAAGAACAAATTTTGTTTTTTAACTGAACATGTAGGCTACTATCTAAACTTTATAATTGCTACATAAATATACTAAAACAGAGCTTAAAATGTGCTATTGCTCTGGTTACTGTCACCTCACACAGGTCAAACTGCAGTGTAAAATGCCAGATGTACTCACACATCACTTTTGCTTATATGAAAAGCAGGTTGTGCCAATATTGACGGCAAGATATTTTTTCTTGTTAATATGGAATTTTACATGAGCCTGGCTACTGTTAGGAGGCATTCCACATAGCACGGACTATACTGGTTATGATAATACTGGCAGCCCCAGGCAACAGCACCACTAAAATATCGATTATATGCACTAATGCATTCAGATAATATCAATATCTCAGACATTCACTGTGTGCAACAGCACCTTAAAATGATGAAAAACAAACACAGGCCAACTAACAAATTTAATATTTGGATAACACTGTCTTTTAGTATGTGTTGTCGACTAACATACATAAATTTAAAGTACTACAAATTCTTTGTATGACATTTTTAAATGGGCCTTGCACAAGTACCCCCTTTAAACGTTTCCTATATAGACTGCAAAAGTATCTGCACAAAAAAAATAAAAAAAAAATAATAATAATCAATACATTAATTTAAAAAACTTAAATGTTGCTCTGAAACCCCTATATTAGTTCTGGTGCAATCAATTGTGTGCAAGTATTATGTAATCTCAATATAAATACTGGAATACATTTATTATTCAGTATGGAATACTGGAATTCCTGGAAAAGGAAGTGCAGGTATCATGAAGACCAAGGAACTATCAAAAGAAGATTTGGTTATTAAAAAATATATCCCAAATTTTGAACATCCCACAGAGCAACATTAAACCCATTATTAAACAAGTAAAACTCGATGCCCAGAGTGCTGACACGGCTGCCTTCGTCACCTAGTCCAGTCTTTCTTGTTACTAAGTTGTATGCCTCAAATACTCTTAAAATACACTTAAAAACAGGAAGGAAGCTATTGAAGAAAAACTATTTCATACATCTGACCTTGCAGTGACCTTGACGCTGTCTGGATCAATTCCAAAATCTAATCAATTCATCTGCTAACATTCATCCACTCATTCTTGAGATATTGTACGAATGAGAATCTCAGACAGACAGACAACCCAAAAACAAAATGCCTCCTCCACCCAGTGACAGAGGTATAAAAATGAAAGATTATGACACAAATGTGACCCTGACTAGAGGAGGTGGTCCACCAAAAAGTCAGTGACTGTGTAAGGAGGGCATTAGTCAGAGATGTAACCAAGAGGCCAATGCAACTCTCAACATGATGCTACCACCACCATGCTTCACTATGGGGATGGTGTTCTCAGGGTGATGAGCAGTGTTGGGTTTCCATCAAACATCAGGCCAGAAACTTTTGGTGGATGGCCTCCACTATGCAGAGATGTAGTTGTGCCAAATTATTTCCATGTTTTAATAATGGTTTTAATGGTGCCCTACAGAATGTTCAAAGGCTGGGATATTTTTTATAGCCAAACCCTGATTGATATTTTACCAGAATTTTGTCCCAGACTTGATAAATCTTTGGTCTTCCTGATGCTGTTTATTTAGGTATAATTCTCTCTGGGGCCTTTCAGCAACAGGTGCATTTATATTGAAATCATATGACACTTTTGTAAATAATTTTGCAAAATATATTCCTCCACTTCAATATTATGAGTTATTTAGTGTAGATTCATGACATATAACCCAGTGCAGGGGGATACTTATGCAAGGCACTGTACAGCAATCCTGCATTGATTTGAGTACTGGTTAGATAGGAACAGACATTCAATTCCCATAATGTAGAATCAGCTTGCAATTCTTCAGAATGTAAACTATTAACCTAGGTAGCAATATGTATTATATTTAAAGGGCAGTCTCACCATATGTCCACAAAGTCAGCAGTATGCTAGCGCCTTCACAGCACTACAGAAGGAGTGTAAAGGCATTCCACAGGGTGATATTTCTGATTATCAGAACAGTAACATGCCATCATTAGACAAAGATGAGTCCTACAGGACCGTGACCTAAACAATATTCCAAGCAGATAAGATTAATAGTGATACCAAGATGAACTGCCTTTCCACATTTTGCTGAAGAGGATCTCTCAGAATGAGATCCAAGTCAGATTTGTTTTTCCAGGAATGTTATATATTCTTTAATGCTGCTTTTGTTTATATATTTGCTTAAAAGTACAATTTCAATACACTACATTTCAAACATATACAGTGCATTCAGTGAAAGGCTCAGGCCAGACACCTAAACCTCATAACTATCTGACCTCCTGCCCTGGACCCAGCCGTGATGGCCCCGTCTCTCCCCAGAGGCCCGGGACGCTCCCCACCCAGCCTGATGCCCATGTGACGGTTCCTCATCATGGACCAGTTGCTCTCCTGTAGACCTAGCGGTAAAAATTAGAACACATAGGCTGCAGATTCTTTATAGCATTTACCATAAATAAAGCACATTTGAACACGCAGACACACCTTCATGACAACACAACTCATTACCATTTAAAGGATATAGCAGAAAGGTGCTAAACCCCAAAGAACACACCAAAGAAAAATAAAAATAAATTTAAAAATAAATTTAAAAATAAATTAAAAAAAAAAAGAAAAGGAGACAAATAAAACATAGGAAACTGAATGATGACCCTGGGAAATCAATAATTATACACTAGAGAAACATTACTACAAGCCTTGTGTGATTCTCAATGAATAAGTAATATGGAAAAGCAAGACTGTTACAAGGGGAAATCAGGAAAAGTCTTCCCAATCAACATCTAAATTTACTGTCTTAAAAATCTAATCAAGTAACCAAATGCAGTCTGTGCAAATTACAGGTGCAACATTAATCTAAAAAAAAAAAAAATCCAAGCCATACCTGCTTTTGGTTATTCTTTGGGGACCTGTCTCAGCTAAAGGAGCCACCTGGACAAATAACACAGTTGTAAGAGTGGGCCTTACATGTCTTAAAATAGACAATTCATAATGCTTATTTCTGTAGCCAACACTGTTACTTTGACACATGCAGGATACAGATTAGGCTATGTAATGAGCCCCTAGTCTAACAGTGTGGCCTGCGACATACCATGTGGGCTGTGCAGTAGTGCTCATGGGGAGTGTTCTGGTAATACTCCAGCAGCCTTTCAGCTAGGGCAATGCGTCGTAGGAGGCCTTCGATGAACCGCCGCAAACGGACTTTTCCGCACATCTCATGCTGCGCTGCTGCTTCCAGAAATTTCTGAATAGCAAGCACTTCCCTACAACCAGCAACAAATTATTATTATAATCTTGAGGTGTTAAGTAAATTGACTAATCTGCCAATTTTAAAAAAGACAGACAATTTTGTTATAATTTTGTTTCAGGTTGCACTCACTGTTCCCTCCGTTCCAGCTCATGCTCGGACATACTGAGCTGCTGGCGCAGCGTGGCGATAACCATGACAGCGGCGTTCACCTGTCTGCTGAGAGCTTGCTCCCGCTCCAGCACTTCCTGCCGCTCTTGGGCCAGGTGGTGCGAGTGTGCGCGCTCACACAGAAGTGCTGTGTCAGTGTGGGCCAGTTCTGAGCTGAGCCGGAGCAGCCGTCGCTCCATGCTGCTACTGGCCGTCCTCATCATGCCCTCCAGCCTCTGTCCCACTGAGGGCACTGGAGCAGAGAGGAGCTTGGTACCAGGGGACAACTCTCCACCAGCAGCACTCTTCTCTGGGGAAGTAGGCTGTTCTGGGCATGCATCTGCGGTCTGGTCATGGGGAAGGGGATCAGAGCTGAATGGGAACTGGTGCGAACGCGTGTCAGTGCCTGCATCCTTTGTTGTCTGGGTCTCAGCAGTGGCTTTCTTGCTGTCAGAGCGTAAGTACCCCCTGCTGGCAGGGAGGCTGAGGTTGTGCTTTGGATCGTATGTGTGGTTGTGGTCGAGGTGGGCCCGCAACGCAGCCAGGCTGTGGAAACGCTCGTGCTCTCCACACCGAGGGCATCGGAACGGGGGTGGAGATGGAGCCCCTGCGCCACAAGCCTGGCCGTTTTCCACGAATAAGGTTGTGTTACGTGTGCACAACTTTTGCTGCATGTCAACCTGCCAGTGAAACATTGTAATTTCTTAGTACTGAGAGAGAATGTGTTAACTCCACCCACCAATTAATGCAAAGTCTTTACTTGATGTTCATTTGTGATCTGTAAATTTAGTCACCTTTGACTTAGTACTATTAAACAATGTAATAGTCTTCAATCTGGATGACTGAAACCTTTCATATACCTATAGGTATATGAAAGTAGCAATATGTCTGTGTCTGTACACTCCAATTCTCTCTAATGCATCCTCTAATCCTTTGTCTAATGCATGTTCTTATTAAAATATTCATTCACATCATCAATCAAACCATTGTTGGGCCCAGTTCACAAGTGGGAGAACCCAACTCCATAGCCTGTATACTGTACACACTGACTTGCTATCATTCTCTAAGTGTAATGGCATGCTTTTGGTAGTTACAAACGCTGCTCCATTTCAGTATGCTTCAACATATTTCAGCCTGTATTGTCTGATACACACCCCCGTGTTCATTACACCATAGACAACCACAGGATTTCGTATGGCGTATATACACAACGCTCGTGCACAAACGCATATGTAAAATGAATGTGGTTATTGTCTTATTTCAGCTTTCCCTATCAAAGCAGAGCAGCGCATTACAGAAGGAGATATTCTCTTGAGTCGTGCACTTATTATTACTGTGAGCTCCTGAAAAGAGCAGCACAAAGTCACACCAAGTCAGTCATGCAGCCAGAGTCATCTACATACTGTTACGATAACGTCATCTACCTCTAGCTCGCGCTCATACCTTCTTAAACACGGTGTCACCCTGCAGCCCGCTCCAGGTGAGTTGGTGGAATAATAACGCTGTCGGTCGGACGCCGTTTTTCAGATGACGATCATTGGGATCTGGTGGACCTGTGGCTGACTGTCTGACTGTGATTCTCGTTATTGTTGTTGTTGTTGTTTTTTAAATTCAGCTTGCCTGCTGTAACAGCGATATAGGTGTCACAGACATCATTGCTGAAATCCTGAAGTGTCCTTCTGTGATAGAGATTTAAACACAAATACGACACTAAGCGCTTTTCCCTGTTACAGTCACAACGTCCACTGACTGGGTCAGCTACAGTGATTTGATAAGCCTTGCTGAGAAGAAGTCATTAGCATGCGGAGTGCGACAGACAACCGGGTCGATCCATTCGAGCATAGACGGGAGAGACGGACAAAAAGCATTGGAATCACAACCATTTTTATACCACGATGTACACACAATATAACAGTATATGCTATTTCAAATGTAAAGAAAGTCCAAGTATTAATAAATCTTAAAGCAGCTTAAAATTAACCGGCGTATTTATGAATTTTCGTTTTCAAGCCTACATTTCAAATTCAAAAGTGGTACAGCCCGATGGTTGTTTAGGCAACGGCGAGGTACGAAGGAAAGTGATTGGCTGAATCAGAGCTGTGGAGTCGGGCGGTTTGTTGAGCTCGTGAGGGGCTTGTCTGAGAGAAGGAGCCAGTATGGAGTCACCGCGGGACGTTCGAATTTTTAAACGGAACGACAGGACAAGGTCCACCATATCGTCCTGTTCATCCCTTGCCATGGAGATTAAGAGAAAGAAGATAAGAGATGGTGTCTTGTTTGTAGAAAACGAGGTATGTTCATGGTGTTTAGTCAGAATGTGTACCTTGTTATAGGTATGTAACAAGAGGACAAGAAGCCATATTCATCATTCATCTTTATTGTTTCACATAGCTGTTGATGTTATTAGCTATAAACGTTAAGAATTAATGTCAAGTTAAAGTTATTTATATATATATTACACAGTACTGTGCAAAAGTCCTAGGTACATGCAAAGAAATGCTGTAGCAAAGATGCCTTCAAGATGAATAAATGTTTCTACATTAAAAAAAAATACTATAAAGAGCAGTAAACGGTAATAAATGAAACAAAGTCATATTTGGTGTGATAACCCTTTGCTTAAAAAAATAGTAGTTTCAGGTACAATGTGTGCAGTTTTATAAGGAAATTAACTGCTAAATTTTACTTAGCATCTTGCAGAACCAGCCAACACATGCTGCTTATTTTTGCAGCAAAACCCCAGCAGTCTTTTTTTTTTAAAGTCTGAAAAGTGGTCTCTTGTGTAATATGCTGCTTCCTTTACTGACGTACAAACATTTTTCTGTAACATTTAATTTTGTGCTTGATTTAATGTTTTGGAAATCTAAAATGTTTTTGTACGGACTTGATAATGTATGTCATAAAAACAAAAATCTATAACAAAGTTTGTATAAAAAAGGGTGCCTAAGACTTTTCACGCTGTACTGTATATATCCTCTAACTACATCATTTCACTCCAGACATAAACATGTCCAAGCTAACCACCTGTTCATTCAGTATTCAAGCTACTGAATTAACTACACTGTTGGGATTTTTCATTTGTGTCCTAATGACTTTTACTTTCTCTTCTATATTGGTTAAGATTTATTTGTGTTATAAAATAAATCATTACTGTCGAAGAAAATAAATAATTTAGCAAATAATAAAAATAAAATTGCACAGCTTGTCCAGCCTGATTTAAGCTGGTTTTTTAGGTACAAATTTCCACTGTTTAGGTCTGTCTGGGTCTTCATTCACCAGATGCAGTCCCTCTCAACCCATGTGCATACAAAGATCTTTTTTTCCATGCCTTCCATTGTTTAAAATCTGCCATGTGCAATCAGAAAAGACTTGTGGAAATGCTTCCCTGTCTCATTATATATTATTATTCTTGTGCCATACTGTGCAGTTCATAAAGTAGTCTACGTTTAAAATGATGTCTTCCCTGTTTTTTTGTGCGTGCTCCTGTTGTCTGCTGTAACCCTGATATGAAGAACCTGCGAAACGCCTGCTGATCTCTGATGTTGGCTTTTTCTTAGGACTGTAATCTGCAGGAGAAGATGGACTTTGAGATACGAATGAGAGCAGGGGCATATAAGCTTCTGGTGGCCAGCACCAAGAGAGAACAGATCCTTGATGCAGCCAAGAGCCTGTTAACCTGCAACACACGAATCAAAGCCTACATGACTGAGGCACAGAGGTGGAAAGAGCTGCAGGATGTGGCTGAAAGTCTTAGGTCTGACATGGTGTGCTCATACATTACTGTTGCAGGAGAATGTGTGCGCACACATTTTACACAAAAATCATGTGTTGGAAACTGTGAAGGT
>JAOTRR010000002.1:13253962-13264138 GCA_028570945.1 Gogo arcuatus
TCTTATAGGACTTCAGATTCACAGAATAGAACACCTTGCAAGGGCAAAGTAGCTGTAACTGGTAAGATATTGGAAAAACATCTTTTCCCAATCATTCATACAGTTTATGTATGTCTGTGGTTCATTCCTATTCTCTCCCCCCCCTGTAGGTCTGCGTATCCCACTATTTTGGAAGGATTCTGAACACTTTAACACCAAAGGGAGTGAGTACATTTTGTTTCTCATTGTATTCCTGTATTTTCAGTGAATGTTATGATAATTGCTTAATCTTTTATTGTGGTTTACTGCATCATCAAATTGCATATGCTTATCTTTAACTATCTTATTGGGCAAGAAATCAGCATGACATTGCCTAGTTGGGGGGTGTGGGTTTTTTTTGTGTTTTTGTTTGGCTGGTTGGTTTTTGTTTTTTGTTTTTTATTTATTTATTTATTTATTTATTTATTTATTTATTTATTTATTTATTTATTTAACCTTTAGGAATGCAGTGGAAGGTGTGCATGTGGAATATTGTTATAGGCACATGACTGGGCCAGAGGAAAAAAAAATGTTTTTTTTGTGTGTGTTTGTTTTGTTTTTTTAAATATATAAACAGTCATGTCTTCTTCTTTCTACAGACTCTCAGCGGGTTGCGGTCTTTTGTCTAATGAAGATTGGCTTTGAGATATTTGACACAGAAATGGTGATTGTAGACCGAACCATGACTGATATCTGCTTTGAGGGTGTAACCATTTTGTAAGTGATCATTAGAAATGATTACAGAAATGCAGTGGTAAAGTGTGCAGTGGATCCATGTTCAAGTCCGTTTGTGTTATTCCAGTTCTGAGGCTCAGCCAGACTTTGAACTGGCTGTTGAGTTATACAGCTGTGCAGTGGAAGATGAGGGAACTTTGGTCAACACACCAAAAAAACTGGCCAGGAAGCTGCGGTCCTCTTTTGGGAAAGGATCTGGAAGGAAGCTCTGCCCCCTTCTGGATGGAGGAGATCCTGATGCTTTTCTTCAGTCCAACCCAATACCACCGTATGGATATCTTTTTCATATCAACATTTTCACACAGTACAATGTATGAAATCATCATTACAGGTCAAGAGCTTCTGTGAATGTTCACATCAGAATGGGGAAAATATGATCTCACTCGGTGGCATGCTTGTTGGTGCCAGACAAGCTGGTTTGAGTATTGAGTTGATTAGTGGGCCTGTGCCCACGGTAGTCTTAGATTGCTGTTCTAGGCTGATGGAAGTAGAACCTGATGTGGTCTTCTGAGATCTGAGACCACATTTTCCCCGTTCTGATATTTGATGTGAACATTAACTGATGCTCTAGACCCGGTAGCATTGTGCTGTCGCCACGTGATTTGGCTAATTGGATAATTGCATTAATGTGCTTTATGATTGAGGGGGACTATTTTATGATTGTTTGTTTTGTTTCAGTGGAGCAAAGTATTCACTTTTGGCATACACAACTCTGGGATTGGAGCAGACTGGGAGCTCATTCCAGTCTCACTCACTCATAGTTTTACGGAATGGTAGGTGAAGGAGCAACTCCATAATGCTGTTGTGTTCCTGCATGTTTTGTTTTGAGAGCTATGTCACTGAGCTTTAGCATTAGGCAGGTGAAGCTTTTGTATTCTAATGGAAGTAATATACACTTAAAGGTCAAGGTTTTCACCATATCAAGATCTGCCTTTGAACATATTTGATATAGGAGAGTAATATTGTGAGGCAGTTGAGATCATTTGGAGTTATTCCTGTCTCTTTGCTCAGTGGAAGCATCATGGCTGCCTCTCTATGGGAACTTGTGCTGTCAGCTGGTGGCACAGCCTGATTGCATGACACAGGATGTGATGAGTGGTTATCTTAGTCAGCAGGTCAGTCACATACTATTTTGTGTATGGTGTACGGTATAAATCGTTTTGATGGTGTGACCAATTGATGAATGTAATAAGTGTGATTTTATAATAAAATCTGTATTTTTAGCAAATAAGTGAGGGTTTGCAGCACTGCTGCAGGCTGTACTGTGTGCTGAAAGCTGGTCTGCTCTCCTGTTACTTCACTCCTGAGGAGATTCAAGCTAAGATAGAACCTAGTGTAATCATACCCATAAACAAGGTAAGACATGGAAATAAAACAGTGGTAGTCAATATATTTTGGGTGTAGGTTACGTGCCACAATGTATATTTACTCACTGAGGCAGCAACTTTTAATTGAACCCTCTCTTGGTGATTTATCTGTCTGTGTGGTGGATAGATATAGATAGATATAGATAGAATGAGAGAGAGAGTATGCATCTGTCATCTGTGGATGATATAGAAATTTGTGTGCAGGACACCCGCCTTCGTGTAGTGGAGGGCAACCAGAAAGGTTGGGCTAGGCTGAGCATCATTAATCCAGGGACAGGAGACACTGCTAGCCATGTATTCATAGCTGAGACACCTGACCTACTGCAGGACTGGCTCAGTGCTCTGTTGCAACACATCTATGATCAGAGTGAGTGACTGATGGATATTGGGGTGCATAGTTGGAAGAAGGAAATTGGCATGCTGCTTTCTGTTGAATTTTAGTAAAGAATGAGTGAGTAATTATTTGTTTGTGCAATAGGTCAGTGGCAGCACACCTGTGATAAGCTGATGGAAATTGAAGTTCTGTCCCCACCGAAACCCCCACTTTTTCTTACAAAGCAAGCTGACTCAGTCTATAATGATCTCAGTAAGTAACTTCGTTACAAGAAAGAAAAACTGATAGCACAATAAAGGCTTAACACACTAGGGTTTTCTCATGCCATCTGTTTAAATGTGACATTGCTTTTCAGGTATTGGTTCACCAGACAAATTCGAGAGTTTGACAGACATAATTCATAATAAGATCGAAGAAACAGATGGACACTTTCTTATTGGTCAGGAGGAGGAAAGGGAGTCTCCTCACTGGGCAGCACTGTTCGAGGGCTCCCGGCCAATGTTGGTGCAGAAGACTGTGCTGTCACCAGGTAAAGACAGCGCCCAGTTCATCTCCAGTCCAGGCTTAAATGGCAACAAGAAGAGAAGAGCACCTCCACCACCCCCTGATAAATTACCATTTGTCCATCCCACTGTCCACTCCTCATGTCCTCCATCCTACCAGGAGAAGGAGAACTCCAACAAGGGGATCAGGTCTCGTACTGGGAGACCATCACTGGACGCTAAATTCTCAGCCATCATTCAACAATTACAGAAGAGCCATGGGCCCTCCCGCAAAAATCCACCTTTAGCTCAAGGTTCTCATAACCTTTACATTCCAGTCAAGATAGATACAGAGCTCAGCTTGTCTGAACATGCAGAACAAGCAAGCTCCCAGGCCCCTCAGCCACCTTTACCTGCCCCGAGAAATAAACTGAGGAAGTCCTTTAGAGAGAAGATAAATACCAAAGCTTGGTGAACTACTATAGTTACTTTGTATCTTAAACCACTTAAAACAACTAGTCAGATGAAAGCTCTTTATCCTCCTCCTCCTCCCCCCCAAATTTAAAAAAAAAAAAAAAAAAAAAAACCATTTCAACACCACTACAATTTATAATCAAATGTGTTGGGACTTTTTCTTTTGACTTTAGTACTGAAGAGCAGAACTGATAAATATTTCATGCATGTCTTCAAACCTAGCATACTGAAAATAAAAAGAGACTTGGGATTTGTCATTCCTTGTCATATAGCATCCACTTTAGTTTTTTTTTTTTTTTTAAATAAATAAATAATCAAGTCACGTAGAGTTGCAAGAATACACATTAGGGGACTGCAATGGGCATTAAGTCTTGTCATGTTCGTTTACAGCATGCATACATGCAGCCTGTGTGGGTTATTTGCATATTTAACTTGGGTATAAGTCTTAAACTTTTAGTAGTAATAAAAAAAAAAAAGGCGGGGGGGTGGAATAACCTCTAGCTACAAACATGTAGAGAGAGATTTTTAACTACTTTTTGTACAAGACTATTCAGTCATGCATGTTTCTTTTTCATTTAAGTATAAATATCACCTGTAATTTCAGAAGTGTTTTGTACTGTGTAGATGTTTCTAGAAATTGTACTAGTTGCAACAATTATAGAATGTCTTGTTGAATGCTATATTGTGAATACATTAAATACTACAGCGCCCGTTAAACTGCGTTTGAATTTGGATGTTCCTACTTTTTAAGAATCCTTTTGATATTGGTGAATCTTAATATTCAAATATAAAATTGATTATAGGTGTGGAATGTTGTATAATAATGAGACACGTAGGACGAAAGTGAACTGGAACATTGACTTTTTTTTAAAAACACTTTAAACTGTGAATGAGGTTCAATGTCTATAATCCTTTTACAAATGATGTGAATTAATTCATGTAACTGCCATTCATTTCACAGTGGTAAATACAGGAGTTATTGTGCAATATTTGCAATACCCTTCTCTTACCTGTAATTCTTTGCTTTAATTCATATCAAGTACATTTCTGTTCTTTGCAGGTCATGCCATTTCTTTTCTGCTTATAGAATAAAGCACTGTAACATCTTTTTGGTTCATCTGTTGTTTTTTCTTCATCCAAAAATGTAGAACTCCATACTTCAAGGGTTGGTTGGTTTTTAACAAACTTTTATTGGTCCCATTAATTGAAATTTTCCAAATATTGTAATTGTACAATAGAGCACTGAAAGTGTTAATTTATTAGGTAGCTATTCCTTGGGTTAGAAGTATTTCTTCTAGATGCCTCTTTCTGGACCTGTTTCTCTAAAGCCTGCTCCAGCTGTAGCCAGTGCTGCTGCTCCAATGCCTGCTGCTCAACATGGGGGGAGATTTTAAATAACATCCAAAGATCAGTGCTGGTTTAGTTTTCATTTCTCTACATGTTTATGGTTGTAGGGGAAGATAAAGTAATCACTGGCTATAGATACCTGAAATGTGGTTATATTGAGTATAAGTACTCACCTTTTTATGGCTATAGCTCTTGACAGTTTGAGCAGCCATCTGTTCATTTAACTTTGATTTGGCTTTTTCAGTTTCCTTCCTCTTCTGTCTCTCCTGCTGTTTCATCTCTAGAGTCTTCTGCAGAGCTACTATTCTCTCATCCTTGCTGACTGCCTCCTGTAACTTCAGTCTCATTTTCTTCTCCTCCTGTCTGTTTTACACAGATCAAATCACTGACACTTTGTAAACTTATTATACAAAAGTATAATTATACAAAAACCTGGAATCTTAGATTTTTTTTTCCATAAATATGTTTTTCCTGTGTTTGAAGAAGCCTGGTTACTTTTTTGCAGTGGCTAGTCCTGCTGCAGTCCTGCATGCAGTAATGGTGTCCAGCTGCTCAAGCAATAGCTGTTCTTTGCTCTGTTTCTCCTCCAGAATCCTTTGCCTCCTTTTCTCCTGCTCTCGCTGCTCCTCCTCCCTCAGCCTGGCCAAGCGTTCCCGCAGCTCCGCCAAAGACATCTCACAAAGCAGCTCATGACCTCCTGTCTGTAACGGCACAGGGATGACTTTTTTTTGTCCTTGCTCTGCGAGCCATTACTAAGTTCCTATGACAGTATTACTTATGCATAAGATGTTAAGCACCTCTGTGTCGTCGATAAACTTATGACTGCGATGAGACACTGACCCAATGGCTCGAATCTGACAGATGAGCTCAAACTTCCGGCTTAGTTCGGCCTGGGCTTCTTCCAGTGCCTGCCGAAGCAATTCCTGGCTTTGCTCAGAGACCTCCTTAACTGTAACATACGAAATTATGCATACATAATTAACAGCACATTTAAAAAAAAAAACAACAACTATGTAGTAGGTCTGGGTCTAGGAAAAAAGAATCGCACCAATGCGTTTTTTGATCTCTTGCAGTTTCACTTTGGCAGCTTTAGAGCTTTTGTGGCCATCAGCCACCAGCTGTACCAGCTCCTTCATCTCTTTCTCCTCTTGTAGTCGCTTCTCTGCATACCTGCGCATCAGCTGTGCCGTCTAGGACAATCACATAGATCAACTCACAAATGTCATGAAAAGCCTTACTTGCATTATATTAACCTGCTTTAAGTGAATTATTCTACATATAAATGCTAAAATAATGAATGCATGATAATTCACCTCCTCTTTCTTGAGCAGTGCTTTGTTCTGGTTGAGCTCAAGGACTCCCTGTCGTGCCAGCAGAGCTTCCTCATGGCTAATCTTTCCCTCCAGCCTCCTGCGCTCCAGCTGAGCCAGCTCCTCCTGCAAGTCTTTCTCCTTCATCTCCTTCTGCCACTGCAGGAATGCTGAGGGCTCACTGGCTCCCTGCATCAGTTGCTCAAGCCTGCATACACATGAGTACGGGTTAATACTTTGGACATTAGATATATTGCAAAGCATGACCTATTCAATAGATGTACATGGTTTTTATTTCAGTTTCCCATTGAGCAGATTGATAGTTACCTATTCAACTCCTCTTCCATCTTTCGATTATATAACGCTCCCTCCCGAAGGATCGCTGTTGTGTTCAGTCTGATGGGCAAGGTGTTTGTCTGTAATATTTTGAACCAAATACAAAGGCCTAGACAGTATGAGATATGCAATGCACATGATAATGGGTTTAATGTTGCACTTTGATACTCTATTAGTGTACCTTATGAGTAGCTGGAGTTCCAGAGGAGTAAACTAAGTCAAATTTGAGTTTAGCTTCACAGTCTTGCTGAATCTGGGACATTATGTTCTGATCAACAGAAAACACAAACCACCTCTTTGCATGATGAACAGATTTTACAGTGTATAGGATGTCTGTGTCTATATCATTGTGATACGAAGCCAAACGTAAGCAGAGAAAATATCACAAGTGTTCAATGACAGATTCTCTTACTTTGGTTTTTTCTGACTTCTGTGGGTTTGCACATCGGAACTGCTGAGTGTTCGCCTCATACAAGACCTTCTATAGATGAGAGAAATATAAATAATATAATCTCATCAAAGCATTAATACAGAGAGTCAGTGGTATTTTGAGAGAGTTCATGGGCCTGTTGTAACACAACAGGATGTAATAACTTTTATAGCAGCTACACATCTATAAAGCCTAACCTGCGCTTTCAGATGGTTCTTCTGTTTGATGTCGTCCAAAACCTGTTGTTCTTTTGGCTCTCTGTGGGTGCTGGCAGGCACCTGAGTAAAAACCAAATGTTTGTGAAATAACTAGGTAACTTTAAAAGACATATACTATGCATAGTATCGTCTAATATATAGCATGTACTTTAGAGCCGTCTCAAGTGGTGTAAGTGTCCTGCAGAGTGATCAGTAAATGCTCCATTACTGCACTGGCAGATAGTTGGAGTCTTCACACAATTTAGAAGCCGGCTTCTGTGCCAGTCCTGTGCTCAGGTTTAGCGACAGAAGTTTAAAAGTATTTAGGACTAAATGTAAGCCCTAAAAACACCATTTCCATTAAATGAGCAAATGCAAATAAAATCAGAGCAACCACCATCCTCCTTGTTATTTAATTGCCTACATGTTGTCATCTGGCAAAGAGCACTGTAACATTTGTGCTTGATCTACAATTACTAAAAATAACATGCCTTTTTGCCCACCCTTTCAGATGACCCTGAGGTATGTTAATTAGTAGTGCACTTGTTATTTCATCTTGAGCATTACTAAGCTCAAGAAGATTACAGTGATTTATGCTAACCAGCTTGGGTTTCTCCTGTTGTGGAATCAGTTCAGGAACAGGAAGTGGACGAGGTTTGGGCTTTGTCAGATCAAACTCCTGAGGTTCTGTTGACTTCTTTGGGAATTTCTTCAGCTGGGTGCCCTTGGTTTTCTTCTCAAGGTATTCTAACAGGCCTTCTATCTCAGTCTGCCATCTAATTGAAAGGACAGGGGTGGACTGGTATAATGACTGACAACAAACAGGTATCATACTGCTTTTCCTTTGCCATATCCATTTTTATTTGTTGAATTATTGATTATACTTCTGTGAAATCATGTGATGTGATGCACCATTCTCCCACAAATGTGTCTAGGTATTTGTAAGCCTCCTAGAAGCCACACTTGTTATTACCCTTCTTTTACCTCAGTAATGGAACTATCCACTTGTGCTCTACGTAGGTGGCATCATAGAGCTGACTCCACTCCCCATGGATCCACGTGGTGAGGTTAGGAACATTAAAGAAGAAGCTCAAGAACTGATGTGTCCAGGAATAATTAATAGAAAAAAATATTGTTTAAAAACGTACACTAGAAATCTAAATGTATACAGTGAAACCAAGCTAAGGTAAAGACAAGACATTAAGTCAAACAATGATCATCTTTGGCCAATTGCTATACATTGAAATAAAACTCATCTTGTGATGATAAATGTACTGTGTATCTCCTTACTTTGTACATTTTTGAGCTGTCCAGCGACTTTATAATTGTACTGAACTGCTCCAAGCCCAGATCCTCCAGATGGAACATGGCAAGATAAGATACCACTGAGAAATCAAACAGCAGAACATAATGAGGAAAATTGATTTAATTTGTCAGGCAAAGATATAGTATAATGCATGTTCAATACTTAACATTTAACTCTTTTGTGGCACTAAAAATGGTAAATATTTCTTTTTTACAATGTAAACATAGTACCAACGTACCAACAAACTGGTTTCGATCAGCTCTGAGGAAATATTTTCCCTTCTGATCATAAAAGACGTTGATCACAATATCCAAAAGTTTCCGATGCACTATACACCCATAAACTGTGTCAGTGATAAATATCTGCTCAGCAGAAGGCCGATTCTGGGGTACAGAAAAGAGTACAGTAAGGTTCTCACAGAAGTTTTTAATGATATACAGTACTGTGCAAAAGTCTTAGGTACATGCAAAAAAATGCTGTAAAGATGATGTCAAAAATAATGAAATTAAATCTTTCTACTTAAAAGAGAAATACTACAACACGCAGTAAACAATAATAAACTAAAAAACAAACAAACCTCAATATATGGTATGACGACCCTTTGGTTTTTTTCTAAAATGGTAATCTCGGGTACAATTTTTGCAGTTTTATAAGCAAATGAGCTGTAAGTTTTCACTGAGCATCTTGCAGAACCAGCCACAATTATTCTGGAGACTTTGACTGTCACACTTGCCTCTTATTTTTGCAGCAAAACCCAGCAGCCTTCATTGTGTTTTTTATCTGAAAAGTGGTCTATTACAGTTGCTTTCTTTACTGACAAACATGTTACTGTAACATTAACGTTTGGAAATTTAAAATGTTTTTATACTGACTTCATAAAATAAATATCTATAGCAAAATTTGTACTAAAAAATAGGGTGCCTATGACTTTTGCACAGTACTGTATATGATAATACAAACTACAAAATGGGACTGAAATTTATATCCAAGAATACCACGAGAGTCTTGGCAGAGTCCTCGATGAAGGTGTCCACACACTGTTTGTCTGGCTCGTACATGTCCAGCAGCTTTATGGCCTCTCTAACCAGCTCCTTATAGTTCATCCTGTGTCTACTATTGCACGGGGTGGACGGGACCTGACATGACAAAATGCATACAGGACATGAGCGATAACACGGGATATAACTCCGTGACATGCGTGACCAAACATCACCAAACATAAGATGGGACACAGGACAATATAAAATCATTACTTACATGACTCATAAATTATCCAACACTCAATAAAATATGTTTTTACCTGTGTGTTGTTGTCTGTCTGTTTGTCTTCTTGTCAAATGTCACATGACCACACCTACGTCCTTGTTTGGTTGTCAAGGATACGAAGGACACAAAGTTCATACCACAAATTCTATTCCATTTTGTTCTATTCCATTTCGTTCCATTCCATTCTATTCCATTCCACAAATTCTATTCCATTCTATTCCAAAACATGGTAAGAAAATTCCCATTGCAACTGATGAAGAGGCTGCCTTGATTAACGCTGTCAATGGTGCAAAAAGGTTTGTTAGAGTAGGCTGTTACAGGCATCTCATGAATGCAATAGGGAAATGGGTTGATGATCATGGTGGCACAAAGCAAGACAGAAGTGCATACAAAGGAGAGGTATCTGAGCTCCTTGAGTGCAAGTCGTATGATGACTTTGAGAAATTATACTTGGCAAAACAAGGTCATTGGTCAGAATCATTCTGCACACATTTCCGGGAAAATATTTCTTTCGCCAAGCATTGAAGATTACGGTCACTGGTCTGTTTGTAAACTTACAAGTGTTGGTGAAGGA